>JARBWK010000005.1:37890283-38171734 GCA_030556195.1 Anolis apletophallus
TAGCAGGAGATAGATCATCCTAATTCATTGCTGGTTTGCCTCCCTAGTAAAATAATTTCCAAACTTTCTGGAAATTTTACATTTTTATTTGTGATTGCTTGCTATGATTCTGCTACTTATGCTACTAATTATATATGTACACTTATCCTCCTCACCTCAATATTTTTAATTACAAACGAACAACAATACCACAAACACAGGCATACCTAACAACAATTGCATATCAAATTACACATCATACAGCTCTACTATGCTTACATATAAGTCTAAACTACGAACATGTATATATAAATTGATTTAAAAATGGATTTCTTCCTGACTTTTACCAGCTTTTCTATAATTTCATGTTTTATCTTCCACCATATGTCCCACAAATAGTTTACTTCTGATTATTTTAACACTAACAAATAAATATCTCAAGAGTTTATATTTCCAAACCTAAACAGGTCTTCCCTTGTTTAGAAATTATGTTGGTCACATATACATGCTTTGAGTATAGTATCCTTCTCAGGTTCCAAACATGTTTATTCATGTCAATGTTTACTTGCTGCTTTTTCATGCCTGGCTGGATTTATTTTTAAATAAGCATACTTTTTAAAATGTACAGGGTGAGAAAGAAAAGGACTTTGTGATTGGTGGCCCTTCACAGCTAGACAGAGGAGTGGAAGATGGTCTAGCCAATCAGCACTTCAAACAGAAGGACGTATTTGCTCTTAGCATGGAATCATTTCCTAACAGAGATCTATGAACAGGCTTGCATTTCAAACTGTGTTCATTTTTCTCGGGTCTGTAGCTTCAAATTACATTCATAGTAGAAGTATTAATGTTTTAACCATAGCTTCATGAACCCTTTCATTAGGCGTAAAGCTGGTTGAACTGGAGAGGTTTGAAGCAGCATGCTCTGTCTTCCAAAATCATCATCATCATCACATTCACAACCCTTTGATATTTTTGTGGCTACCAACAGATGATGGAGCCTTTGACTTCCCCTGGATTCATGAATGTTATTGCAATCATGTTTGTATAGAGCTTCATGTACAGGACAAGCAGCCAAGGGACCTTTGGCTCCACACCAGCTCATTTGCAAGGGTGCCGCTTGGTTGGTTTTTAACCAACTGGCCTGTGTGTTTTAAATGCCTGGGGCATATTTATTTTTTAAATGTGGCAGCCTTTTGGGGTTTTTTTGTGCAAAGTTAACTTAGAAAACAGAAGACTATAGTAATCTTGTTTATTTTGGAAAGCAGTGTTTGGCCATGGAACAGCCTGGCATCAAATTCAGCAGTGGCCTCCATTGGCAGCTGCTGAGGGACCAATGTTACTGCTTGGGGCTTTTTTTTTGAGGAGAGAATTGAAGTAGCATTATAACTTGGTCGTTCTGCCTGATGGGAATGGGAGCAGCTTTGTAATGGCTGGAATCCTGTCAGTGATTTGTGCACCCAAAAATGTGGCTTACAGCCAGCCCTACAGATTCACTGGGGTTAGGGGAACAAGACTCCCGGGAAAGTGAAAAACTGCAAATAAAAACATGTACCTGAGAGAACACCACTCTTGGAATATTATATTCCAGTTTCTCCCAGAATTTAATCCCCTCACCCACCCCAAACCTCAGGCTTTCCCTGGGGGGTGGCTACATGCCCTCTTGGGTCAACCTCTGATTGGCCCAGGAAGGCATAGAGCTAGCCTGCAGCCTCCATTTAGCCCCAAAACTTACCTGAGGGGTCTAGCTGCATGCTCCATCCCACTTTTTCAGGCTCCAGAAGCCCAAAGAACTGAGATTGCTATGGGTATTGATCTCCAAGATCGTGGAAACAAACATAGAACCCACACCTGGAAAGATTCAGAACTTACAATAAGGCCCAAATCTTTCCAGGTGTCAAATTAATCCAGGGTAAACTGGGAAATACCAGTTTACTCCAGATTAATTCAGGTTTACCAAAAGCATCATTTGGATGCCTCCGGTAAATCGGTGACAACCAGGTCATGGGTTACCTATCTAAACTTATCTCCCTCTTTGAACTACCTCGGAGTTTAAGATCATCTGGGTAGGCCCTGCTCTCGGTTCCACCTCCTTCACAGGTGCAATTGGCAGGGACGAGAGACAGGCCCTTCTCAGTGGTGGCCCCTTGACTGTGGAATTCCTTCCCCAGGGATATTAGATCAGCCCCCTCCCTCTTGACCTTCTGTAAGAAAATAAAAATGTGGCTCTGTGACCAAGCCTTTGGAGAACTTGTGCAATAAATATGGAATGATGTACAATGACCATAGGAATGGCCTGGATTACGCTTGTGGATTATGTGATCAATTGTAAATGTATTGTTTTAATTGTTTTAATGTATTTTATTATTCCATTTTAAACGCTCATTTTAATTGTACACTGTTTTAAGGCATTGAATAGTTGCCTATGTGTAAAGCCGCCTTGAATCCCCTCCGGGGTTGAGAAAGGTGGGGTAGAAATGTTGCAAATAAATAATTAATAAATTATTGGCCTGGCTAGAAGGGCCTTACGATGACCATAGAATCACACTGGGATACCTCGAGATTCCTAAAGAGAACCTTTTAAATCTAATCTATAAGTAATCAGATCTGCAGGAGTCAAAACCACAAATGTGGAGGGATGATTGGATATGTGAACATGTCTCCTTTTGTTTGGAGCACAAGGTGCTATTTTATGGTCCTTTGTGGAATGTCAAGAGCCTCCTCCTCCCTGCAGCTGTCAAGCTCCAGGTATGTCCACAGCTCCTGCTTACAATGGCAAATGGAGGAAGGGGAATAATTTGTGCTGTATAGCATACTCTCCAATCGTCCCAGTTTGCCAGGGACAATCATCATTAATCCTGTATCATCTTAATTTTTTAGCTGCTTTTAAATGTCGTTCTCCTCCTCCTTTCCCCCTTTGAATTGTTGTAAACAACTGAAATGCAAAAGTTGATTGCTCTCAATTAATTCAGTAGCATAGAGGGAGGAGGGAAGGACAGTGCAGAATCTTGCCCATTAGACTTTGGGGAAAGCCAAAGGCTGCAGCTTCTTCTAGCTGTAGATTCTTCCTCATTAATAACTGTTGTATCTTCACTACATGTTGCTTGGCCACATGTGCTCCAGTTTTCATGCATTTGGAGAGAGTGCAATAACTTTTCCAAACTCTAGCTTCAATACTGTAATCAAGATAGTATGGGCAGAAACCCCCTCGATGCAAATGAGTTTGGTTATAGGATCACATGCCGTGCTACCTAGAAGACAGGAATGCATAACTCACGTGACAAATGCTATATCAACCAAATACTTCTGGCTAAGGGGGATACAGATTAAAACAACAAAATAGGAAATAAACAAAAAAAAATCAGAGAGGACAGATGTCCATACATCCTGCTTGGCCACAGCATCAGTAAAAGATTTAGGTCTTACTGTATTCTTTTGTGGAGGGAGAAAAGTACCATTCATATATAATTTATCTACTACAATGATTATTTCTTCCTCCGAAACATCTGGTGCTGGTTGCTAACCAATGATGCGTGGGCCAAATCCAAGGCAGCAACTCCCATGTTATTTCTGTGCGAGTTGTTGCCCTTTACTGTCACTGAGATGAGATATTTTCTTGAAGCTGATAGACTATTTCAGCTTGTGTGCCAATCAAAGAAATATGCTAAAACTATCTCTACCATTGGTTTGGAATTAAATCAATGCTCTTTTAAAAAACAAGGATGATCTCTGTGGTGGGAGAGATTTTACAGGCCCACTGATGACAAAAGTACATATTCAGCAGCAATTCCGTTTGTTGCTATAGACTTGTGACCTATTATTTAACTTCCTTTGACAACATGTGCAACTTATGGCTTATACAATGAAGTATTTTGGCCAATGGGCAGGTTAATGTTTTCCAGAAAGAAGATGATTTTTCCAGAGAGGGATTCCCCTGCTAGGACACACCTGCAAAGACAGTCTCTGAATAAGAAAATGCCTTGATGGATTATAGCAAAACCTATTTCTAACCCAGTATTTTTTAAAAATCTCTGCTAGCTAAATATTTCCACTTGAACACAAGAATAGCATGAAAATAATGAGTATCCCCTTTTATCCATCTGAAAGTATCTGGAGTACTTGGGCTATGCTTGAGGATAGCCTTGGAGATAGAACTAAATCAGGTATGGCCTGGGCAAACATAGGCCGGGGGGGGGTGTACCCCCTTGGGCTCTTTTCTCAGGCCCTCCCTCTCTCTCTCTCTCTCTCTCTCTCTCTCTCTCACCCATCATTATAGCCTTCCTTCCTCCTTCCTTTCCTCCCTCTCTTCCTTACCTCCCTCTTTCTCCTTCCCTTCCAACCTTTCATCCTTCCTTCCCTCTTTCCCCCCTTCCCTTCCCACTCCCTCCCTCTTTCTCCTTCCATCCTTTCCTCCCACCTTCCTTCCTTCCTTCCTTCCTTCCTTCCTTCCTTCCTTCCTTCCTTCCTTCCTTCCTTCCCTCTTTTCTCCCTTCTTACATCTCTCCCTTTCTCCTTTCTTTCTTCACTTTTGTCTGTTTGCTCTTCTCTTTTTCCTCCCTCCCTTCCTTCCCCTCCCTATTTCCCCCTCTCCATTCCCTCCCACCCTTTTGTCCTTCCTTCCTTCCTTTTTCCCTTCCTCCATTTTTCCCTTCCACCTTTTTGTCCTTTTTCCCTTCCCTTTTGTTTTTGCTTCTTTCCTTCCTCCTTACCTGCTTCCCTTAACTCCCTCATTCTCCTTCCATCCTCCCCTTCCCTTCTTTCATTCCTCCTTCCTTTTCTCTTTCTTTCTTCCTTCCCCTCCATCACTGGACAGCTAGTCCTCTTAGCAGAGAGTGCTAGTATGCGGCCCTCAAGTTAGAAAAATTGTCCATGCCAGAGCTAAATACACAGTGGTATTTTTTTAGAATAATGTGTTAAAATAATTAATTATTTTTTTAAAGTAACAAAATTGGATACAGATTTGCACAACAAATTGTCCCAATTAATGCATATTTAGCATTAATTGCTTTAATTTACATGGAGCATTTAGCATTAATTACTTCAATTTAAATGGAAATGCCATCCATTATTTGCTCACACAGGGAAACAGTGTGAGCAAATAATAAATGTGCCAATTCTTGTGCCTGCAGTGCTTAGCTTAGCTGCCTAAATACTCTAAAAGCACCAGGTCCTGTCTGATTTTGGAAGCTACCCAAGGTCAGACTTGGTCAGTACTTCTTGGATGGGAGACTGTCAATGAATACCAAGTACTATGAAGGCTATATTTCTGAGGAAGGAATTGGTAAAAATATATCTGAGTATTCCTTGGCTTAAAAAACCATAGAATTTTTGGGGTCATCTTGAAGGCACATAAACACACACACAGCTCAACCCACTGTCCAGTTACTAACTGTTAATAAATAACTTCAATGTTCCTGCTCTCTTTTTTATAATTCTTTTTCTTTAAACTAGTTCTGGGCTGGAGTTTTAGAATAAAAGATACCTTCAGATAAAGGACTATACACCGAGAGCCTTTCAAATTGTGCTGTCCTCCTTAAAGCAGGACATAGAGCTACTTAGAATCATAGATTCATAGAGTTGGAAGAGACCTTGTGGGCCATTCAGTCCAACCCTTTGCTAAGAAGCAGAAAAATTGCATTCAAAGCACTCCTGACAGATGGCCATCCAGCCTCTGCTTAAAAGTCTCCAAAGAAAGATTCTCCACCACACTCCTGGGCAGAGAGTTCCACTGCTGAACAGCTCTCACAGTTAGGAAGTTCTTCCTCTGTTTCAGGTAGAATCTCCTTTCCTGCAGTTTGAAGCCATTGTTCCATGTCCTATTCTCCAGGGCAGCAGAAAACAAGCTTGCTCCCTCCTCCCTATGACTTCCTCTCACATATTTATACATGGCTATCATGACTCCTCTCAGCCTTCTCTTCTGCAGGCTAAATATGCAGAGCAATTTAAGCCACTACTCATAGGGCTTATTCTCCATTCCCTTGATCATTTTAGTCACCCTCCTCTGGACACATTCCAGCTTGTTGACATCTCCCTTCAATTGTGGTGCTCAGAATTGGACATGGTATTTCAGGTGTGGTCTGACCAAGGCAGAATAGAGGGGTAGCATGACTTCCTTGGATCTAGACACTATACTCCTATTTATGCAGGTCAAAATTCCATTGGCTTTTTTAGCCACTGCATCACAATGTTAGCTGATGTTTAACTTGTTGTTCACAAAGACTCCAAGATCTTTTTCCACACATACTGCTGTTGAGCCACACATCCCCCATCTTTGCATTTAATTTTTTCTGCCTAAGTGGAGTATCTTGCATTTTTCACTATTGAACTTCATTTTGTTAGTTTTGACCCATCTCTCTAATCTGTTAAGATTGTTCTGAATTCTGCTCCTGTCTTCTGGGATATTGGATATCCCTTCCAATTTGGTCTACAAATTTGATGATCATGCTTTCTAACCCTTCATCTAAGTCATTCATAAAGATGCTGAACAGAACCAGGCCCAGGGCAGAACCCTGTGGCACTCCACTCGTCACTTTTTCCAAGCTGAAGAGGAGGTACAAGTGAGGTTAAAATAGTGCAGTGTAAAGTTATTTTACACAAGGCTATAGCATCTGTTCAGCTGCTTAGGGAGGATATTTGAAAGATGTCGTGCCACCTCAGAAAAGGTCCAATTCTTGGTGTGGACATAATACACCGCACTCTTGTAGGAAGGTCTCATTAGAGGATCTTAAGCCATAGGCAGCATGCTATGTGAGCAGGACATCCTTTCAGGTTGAACCTCACACTGTTTAAATGCTTTAAATGTTAGGCAAGCAACTGGAACTGGACACAGGAAGAATTAGGTTGCTAGTATAATTCTTGGAAGAATGTACTGTATACAACATAGCATTGTATCCCAATGGTGATGTCTCTGGGTCACAAATTTTAGTGACTAAACAATTCAATTAACTCTACCATATTATGCATAATTTCTATTGTTAGTTTCACTGTAGACATTTAAACTCAAACATACACACAGTGTTTCTCATGTTAACATTGGCCCTTTGAGCATCTTTAATTCATGCATGAGACATTGGGATTGGAGAAGACTGGGATCAGTGGTTGGTTTTTGGAGGGAGAGAGAGAGAGAGAGAGAGAGAGAGAGAGAGAGAGAGAGAATACAACATTTTTAACTAGTTTAGACACTGAAAATTCCTAGCTCCCCTCCACATCATTTTTGAGCCCTAATTACCTCAGGGCCGCAGGGACTGGGTTGGCGCTGTTGGATGCAGGGGTCAGGTTGAGTGCTGAGGGCCAGCAGAACTCCAAATACAGCCTTGATGTGTTTTGACAGGTCTTAAGGACACCTGCTACTTTCAGAGACTTTTCTCTTTCACCAACAGGCTGCAGAACAAGTGTATGTGTTGACAGGGAATGGGGGGAGATATCACTTGAGGGTGTTGAGGTGGGATAAATGGGTATATGGTGGAAAGTTCCAGAAACTTTGTCAGAATGATTTTTCTTGGCTCTTTTCCTCCATAAAAAGAAATGCACAACTTAACAAAAATATTAAGTCTTGCACAGTTTAGGGTCCAGGCTTACCTTATGACTCTTATTGAGGTTCTTATTCTTTGTATTTTTTTCTAAAGCATTTTAATTCCAAGTAATAGCTTTCATTTGTGAATACCACACATATCCAAGTAATCTGTAAATGATGGCCAAAAAATATGGTGGCACTTGAGGCAAAAAAAGACAAAAAAATCCCTCTGGCATTAAAAATAAAACATTTTAAAAGACTAGCACTTACGCTTCCATTTATGGTACTCTAGACCTCATCTGCAAAGGTAGGATGTGTCACAGAGAACATCTGCAGTAAGAACAAAGACCTATCTAGTTCAGCATTCTGTTCTCAGAATGACTTTCTCAGATGCCTATTCGAAGTCCACAGTTTGAACAATTATACTGGTCAACACACATTTGGTGCCTCAAATGTAAGCCCTGCTGATTCTAAAATGGCACCAGTTTGCTCCTATCAGTTCTAGTTTCTAAAACAGCCAGTATCTAAGAAACAATATCTAAGAAACTAGAGCTGATGCTCTATGCAAAGTAGTTTTCTGAATCAGTGCCTCAAATAACTCCAGGAATAGGCCTAAAAATCAATTCCTGTATTGGGTTGTGTTATTTTTACAAAGTTATAGAAAAAGGCTAATATTCAGTATTGCAGCATTCTTAGAATTATAGATCAACAACCAAATTGGAAAACGGTGACAATCAGATGCAGGATCCCTGTTACAGGTTATTTGTGAGAACTTACTTGCAAATAGGAGGTTGTTGGTTGCCTCAATAGTTTTCTGTCCATTGGCCAGTGATTGCAGGCTGAACAAACCCATAAGCTATTAGTGGCGTCAGAATGCATATTCCAGACAAAGTTGCAGTTGTTTTAGCTCTTCAGGTGATGGATGTGTGTAGGTTTGGACTGCCCGTGAAATATTATTGCCATGATTTGGATTTAGCTGACAGCCTGAAGTAATAGACAACCCCCTAAGGGCTCAGAAACGTGCCTGGGTCTATGAGCCATCATTTCCTTTTGTATGATGTTTACACTAGACCACTGTACGATGTAATGTATGTGTGGGAGTAGCTGGTTAAGGAAAAATAATGGGGTTAGAAGCCCTCAAGGCCTCTACTGCTAGCTGCCATTCATTTGTACCCTATTTAATTTTTCATCAAGTTTTACTTTTAATATAATAAAGAAAGATTTTAAAATAGCTTTCAATATTTCAATTGATGGACCAAAATACATCCTACGAGAATGCCCAATATCTCTCCAACCTTTCAGTGGTCCACACCACACGTACTCACATAATGCTTCTTTTCATCATTCAAAGTTCTTTACGTTGCCTCTAATGCTTAGCTAGTCTTTCCTCAGCCAGCATGTTAAGTGTAATTTTAGGTAGGGTGAAATGATTATTGATTCAAACAGTGTTGTTTGAACTGAGAAAATCTGTTCAGGAATATTGGCCTTATTCCCATGATTATTTTGTCCCTAACTATTGATGGATAGAACACATCAGTAGCTCCCAATCCCACATTGTTTCAGTCACCTACCTTGGTAAGTTGGGTCCCTTCCACATCTGCTCAGGCAAACAGTGATATCTGGGGCAGGATGCTCTTTCTCTCTCTCCATTCCCTTTTCAATATTCCAAACATGTCTGCTTCCTGTTTATTTTATATTTTATAGTTATATTTGCATTTTTGTTGTTTATCAATAAAAGCTGGAGTTGTAAGCATTGCTTTGAATTTTTTTAAATTAAAAAATAAAACAGTAGTGGGGAAAGATGGAGTTATGCGGATATGCACAACTGCACCAAGTTTTGGGGCTCAGTATCAAGATGCTGGGGATTCCTCAGAGGATGAGGGGGATGGTGGTTTTCCAACTGAGGAATCTGTGTGTGATCAGGGTGAATTGCAGGCCTTAGATCAGAGGGAAGTGCCTGCAGTTGCAGAGACAGAGGATGTTTGGGATTCCAATGTCTATTCCTTACCAACTGGGGAAAAGTAAGTTTCTCTTGGGAAGTTTCTCAGGTGCAGATGGAAAGTCTTCCTGCGATATAAGATTAGGCCTTCTCATGTAGGGAGTGAAGGATAGATTAATTAGGTGTTCAGAAAGACTCTGTGAGAAGTCCTCGAAACCCAGCCTCAAAGGCATGACTTCATGGCTTCTTGGTCAAGTCTGAGTTTAGATTAAGAGATTTTTACTTGGTGTCTCCAGAGCAGACAACGTTGCTATAGAATCAATTTCCTGTTTCAGTTCTCCAGTTCATGATTCAAGTCTCCTATGTTTGCCTATGTTCCTGAAAGAGTTTTACTTTGGAAAAGTTCTGGTTTTCATGTTTATGGATTTATGCCTATGTTCTTGACTTCCTGGATTTCATGTACCTTGCTTTTTTGGAATATTGATTTTTTGTATATATGGACTATTGCTATCTCATAGCACCTTTTATACTGCTTTTTGGGAAATTTCCTTTCCCCCCCTTTTGTACATGCTTTTGTAAATAAACTGCTGTAGTTAGTCACCACTGGACTTTGTGTGGTGCTGGGTGAAAAGGTGTTCCATGCCTCGAGTCCAACACCAAGTACAATTGGGGGACCACAAATTGCTCAATTGGTAAAGTTGTGCAAATGAAGAAAAGTGCAATATGAAATGTGTTTTACCCAGTATGTCTACTACGAATAATAGCGCTACTGTAGTGGAATAGCAGGTTGGTGCAATAAAGTCCCAGAAGTCAGGGCTGAAAGGAAATCAAGAGCAAATATTAAACAACATACAGATTTGAGAAGTAGTCAGAAGTAAAGGAAGATACTTGAATTAAAAATGATCAGTTAAAATGTTTTTAAAACTTTTAATTCTACAGCTTAATGCCACTCCAAGTGAAGTTTCTATATCTTTTCATCTACCCATATTGTTTTCTTGTGTTTTGATTATTTTTTTAAGCCTCATTGGATCTCATCTTTGAGAAAAAGGCAGACTAGAAATAACTAAATGATTGTAGTGCAACACATTTTGTCCTTTTCTTGCTTATTGAAAACATCACACTGTAGCCCAATAGAATTGAAGGAAGAATTTTTTAAATCTAACTACAGTGATAATTTGACCCTAATGTGAAATAAGAACATCATGCTAGTATCAAATAATAAACAAGAATTCCTAGACTACAAACCCTCCAGGAATGTATAAAATCAGCCAAAAGTAGATAACAAAATGGGTCTGTCCCCCTGTTCCAAGGATCATTATCAAAAGCTTCTCATAAGTTTCCTTTCATCTGTTTGCTTGGCTTTCAGCAGGCAGCATTCACAAAGATTATATGTGAATTCCTAGATATTCTAGGGACAATTTTAGCTGGTTGGCTACTCTGGTGGTAGAGGCCCATTGTTTCTTCTCAGAGACGTGGCAGTCACTTCATACTCATCAGTCTCCGTTCTTGGCAAGCACAGCTCAGCCTGCTTTTACATTTCCTGCTTCTGCACATAGACAGCTCCAAGCTGAGCAAATACCAGACTACAATGACATGTGACCCAAGGCACATCTCAGACTTACTCTCTAGCCAGGTGAGGTCAGGAGCAATGCCCAGACCATGGTATTTCTGAGCCTCTGGGGCACTGTACATTTTTCTGACATGAACGGGTCATCTGTAGCCTAAAGCTATAGCACAGAGGTGGGTTGGAGCAGGAAAAAATAGAATGGAAATTAAGTTTTAACTAGCAAAAGCATGAGAGTGGAGGGAACCAAATATGTACTTTTAAAATAGTGGGTGTAGTCACACAAATCTTTAGAACTATTAAAATGAAATGTGAAATAAGCACTGATTCCTATTTAGGCCAAAAAGACTGGGGGCACAGAGGGAAGGAGATGGGAGACCCTGTACACGAATGTTGCATGGCACATGACTACCAACTAGATGGTCAACCAGATTTTTAAAAAAATTTCGGAGATGGAGACTTCTCTACACTTTGAGACAGAATGTTCCACTGTGGAACAGGTCATACCATCAGGTCCTCTGTAATGTTCATGCAGCCTAGTATGAATCTATTGTTTCATGTTCTAATCCTTTTTACACCATCACAAATCTGGGTGAAATCCAGACTAATTTAACTTGGTGCTGCCCCAGATTCAGCCCATTAGTACCACACTGATGGTATGAAAGCATTCCAATATTGTATTATGGCCCGTTGTCTAAATGCAAACCAACACCACCTACTTCTCATCCTGCCCTGCCACTGCCTTCCTAGGGAAGCATATAATGGCTGGAAAGATCCTCCTTGGGGCCATTATCACGGCTTCATCAATTGTGGGCAGAACAGAGGAAGAGTGAGGGTGGGAGTGTGCATGTGAACAATGAATCAAGCCAAACAGGACCTGATTCAGCTCCCCACATGGCTGCAAGCCTCAAGGATTCTCCAGAATTTCCTGGGATCTATGGGGTATCCCCTGACTTTGTTTACTGTGGGAAAATGTAGGGTGAAAGGGTAAAAGGTCCAAATTCTTGCTGGAAGTCATTGTGTACCATGTAGACTGCTAGCACTGCCTTTGGGATGAGTACTTTTTATTTTACTTATGAGATTCAGCCACAGTAATCAATATTTATTGGACCCATAAATCAAGAACTCTTTGGATTTCTGGGTCCAATAAAATATATGTCATAGGTCTCAATAAGGACTAGAGCACAGATTTCCCAAGTCACAGTCCAAACCTCAGTTACATCACACTGAATCCCTAATTTAAATGTCTTGCATAGTGGAACATACTGTTCTATCACAGTTATAAAAAGTATGCTAATGAAGGACTTTTTTTTTGAGGGGAAAGAAATAGAATCCAGGTAGCAATGGATACTTGAAGTTGCTTGTAAGTTCCACTTCAATTTGACAGGACTTCCTTCTAAATAAACCTGTGTCTATTCACAACAGGAACACGCTATGAGCTTGGCAGCCTGGGCTTTTAAAATCCAATTTCCTGTGACCTGAGCAAAATCACATACAGGATATGCATGGCACATTACAAGTGTTTTAGTATGCAACATTTGGGCCTAATATTCTTTTCTTGGAGCATACACTTATTCCATAAATAACCATTTCTTCATTCTTTATTACTCTGCTTATCTTCGAAAACACATCTCCCCTCCTCTGCAATGCTGACACAGACCTTCTGCACAAAATCCTCAGAGTAATAGCTTAGGTTCTACCACCAAAATAATGCTCAGCTTCTTGGTATTGGAAAAGGTGTCAAAATCCCATAAAACAAGCAAGAGATGAAATCTTTTGACATGTATGCATCAAAATGGCTTTCTTTCGATGGCCCCTTTCACTCTAGTATCATTTGCTCAATTCACAGCAGTCTAATTTAGCCTGAACATGGCACACTGGTTGGTGCTCCCATTGGGATCCAGATGTTTCAGGGAGAAAAGCAACGCTAATGCCAAAAAAGTCTGTTATGTGAAAATAAAATTGCATTTTCGTTTGAGAGGATATGATAACACCGTCCTTTACCCTCACCTTTTGTTAATTTTACAGACACACATTGGATATCAGAAAGCAATTCCAGTAAGAGAAAATGTATCAATCCTCCCCATAGATGCAAAACAAACACTGTAATTGAATAGAAATAATTCCACTACACAGGGAAGATTATGACTAGGTGGCTTGTATATCTGCTTAGTTTATTGTCCAGGCAATAACAGCTGATGGGCAACTTCAAGACCTCTAGTCTCCCACCTTAGTGCTTTTTGTCTTCAAATCAAATTTTGAGCAGGCAGCTCTTCAAAAAAAAGAGACCATGTTCAAACAAAGGATAGGAATGGCAAGGTTCAGCTGCTTCATTTCTGTATGTCAGGCTGTCCAAGACTGGAATCCTTAAACAGCTGCTTTGAAACCATTACTTTTTTTCTTACAGAAGATTAGATTTGGTCTCTGGGTGGCCAGGCAGATTGCTGTGGTTTCTATTGCAATGCCCACTCCATGATTCTCCTGGTTGCAGCTGACTCAAGAATTCCTGGCACACTCCAGCCCATCTTGTGCCATGTGCTTCCCTATCTCCAAGCAGTAGATGAGTGGTGTTCCCAAATTCTTTGCAACAGGGCATCTGGTTTGATCTAGCAAGTATGTTGCATACAATTTAGATACAGAGCTGTGACAAACATAGCAGATACAAGATAGGTAGCAGAATATTTCTGGCTAGTAATTCTCATGTGGACTAGATTACAATTGAGTTATTTGTTTCAATAAAGTCATTTCACACAAAAAAAGATTCCATTTGGAGCTTTTGTTATTATCTTGTTTTAGAACAGTACACTGTTATATTATTGCCCAGAATAACTGGAATAAGATAAATATTGGTAAACAATATTGCTTTAAAATGGCATACTTGGGGCAATCAGCTGAAGAACGTAGATTTTAGAACGTAGGAAAATTACTTTTTTGGACTAAACCTTCCAGAAACCCTAGTGTTTAATTACAGTGTTCCTATTCTCTTCCAAATGTTGTCAGCTATTTGGAACCTTTGCAGGATCTGCAATGCAAACGTCACTTTAAAATCAGATACACTATTAATATTTATATATGAGTATGATCAGCTTAACAGAGCCTTGGAATCTGGATTTGGGGGCTTGTTGACACATTTTTTATTCATGCAATCTGCAGGCATCAGAAAGAAAATACAGGCAAAGCCCAGGGGTTTTATTTTGGATTTTTATTTAAAGATTGGATTATGCTACAGTTTTCCCAAGTGAGGAAAGGAAAAGTAAAGGAAGTTGTTTTAGGAAGGATTGCTAGAGTCCTTTTTAATCCTTTGTGCCCAGAGAAAAGCTTTGAAGCTGCTGCAGGCAAAATTCACTAAGTTTATCAAGTTGTCAGAATCAGACATTTTTAAGTAATTTGTGAGACCCCTTTTAGGTGTTAATCGATTGGACTGCATTGCTCAGCAAAAGCATTTTTGTATAAGGGCCAAAATTGACATAACGTGGGAGATCTGCTATTTGATCACCCTCTGTATTTCTTTTTGCTTAAAACAGCTGTATAGAAGTTCAATTTGTATTGATGTCCTACTGATGGTGGGGGGGGGAGGGTTAATCCTCCCACCTCCAATAACTGAACTGGAACTACCTCCTTAAAGTTGGAACTAGCCAACTTTGTAATTCTATGATTCTAAGGGAGAGCAAAAAAATAAACATTTGAATTATGTCTATGCTATTTTTCTTCTAGATGCTAGCAGCCACTTTTGGAACAAGCAAAGGTAAACATGCTCTTCTAGAACTGCAAACTTGAATCTCTGTTTCCCACATCACACAAAAACAAAGATAAACAGCTTTATTACGTGGAGCAAAAAAGCATCTTAGGATGTTTCTGTCTCTGTTGATCCATGGAGCCCAATGTCACCCATCAGACGATGTATGGTGACTTCCGATGGGGTGCCATGTGTGAACCTGGGTGGCAGCATGGAATGATACTGCTGCCACCAACACAGAATTCCCCCCACGTTTCATAAGGAATAATGGGTTTCCACGGGCGTCAGCCACACAGCAACACTTCCCCATGTCTGATGGAGCTGCCAGCTGGGGCACTGGGATTGCCCCACTGATGCCCCAATGACATTCACAAATAGGAAAAGTTGCTAACTTTTCCCCCTGCTCTTCCCCCCAGTTTACAGTACAGCTCCCCTATCCATGGGCAGCTCCCCTATCCATATCCATGATATGTTCCCAAACTTCAAATGGATACATGAAAATGTGGATAATAACAAACCCTTTTGAAATGAAGGACTTTTGGCCCAAGAATACCAAAGAGTCACAATGAGTACCTAGAAAACACCCAGAGAAGATATGGATAATTGAAGTGATAGATACCGGTCTCATTGATATGGGAATCATAATGTATATGCCATTTAGTTCTGTTTTATTAAGGTGAAAGATGGGCTAGGCTTCCTTCTTTTGAAATATTTGGTGATCTGCTCAGAGCAATTCACTTCTAATTCCATGTGGATCGGTATACCCTGCTCATGAAGCAAACCTGTGTTTGCTTCTGTGTTATTAAGGTGAAAGGAGGACGAGACTTCCTTCTTGGAAATACTTGGCGATCTGCTCAGAGCAATTCACTCCTAATTGCATGTGGATCAGTAGACCTTGCTCATGAAGCAAACCATTGTTACAACTGCAAAATTTCTTTAAAATATATATTTTAAGGGAGCAAGGGAAGTGCAGGAAGATATGTTATGAGGATTGAGGATATGTGGCAGTTGGAGTATGGGGCCACAAATCAATTATGCAACTGAAGGGATTTGCCATAATGCCAGTATGTGCCTAGTATCGGTATCTGCACACCTGCCATTGTATAGTGGCTTCATGTGCTAAAAGCAAACATATAAACTCTAAGATTCAGTGGGAAATACTCAGAAAAAAATCAAATGGTGTCACTTGCAAATGGACTTTGAAAATGATCCATGCCATGAGCTAGGACTTTATTTTCCACTATTTTGGGTGTGTAATTGGAACTGTGACAACCATGAAAATAAGAGTGATTATGTAATATCCTATAAAGTAAATAAATACACGAATGACACAGTCAAAAATGACTAAAAAATTCTGCATGCAATACTTCCCAGCCCTCAGGGACTCATTAAATATGAAAGATTTCTTCAAAAAGGTAAGAAGAATTTTAAAAAACCTCTGAGATTTTCTAGCCATACTTGTGAAGGCAATGAAAGGTCTCTCTTTGCCTCCTGCTTTTAAGTGCAGTCTTTCCTAAGCTCTGCTTTTATTCTTTCATTAAATGGGTTTACAATTTCCCAGATAGAAGGCTGAGGTAATAGAAAATGGACTATAGAAATCCCATTATGATGAAAAAGTGCTGTTGATTCAAAAGAGTATGAAAGAGTTGGTCTTTAAACAAATATATTAAACGGAAATAAGTATGCTCAGTTTGAGGAATGCTGGGTGATTGTCTCATAAGAGGAAATTGCTTACTGAATAGCAAAAAATATGGTTAGATAATGATGCAACAACATGAGAAGAAATGCAATTTATTGACTGTGAGCAATGAGTTATGGAGAAAGGATCTCATTCATTTATTGGGTCATTCATTAAATTAAAAACCTATTAACCAATCATTCCCTATGACAGAGATTCCCAAAGTGTAGTTTTTGGACTTTGTTGGTCCTGATGTTTAGGCCTGTGTAACCTCTTAGGATGAGGAAAGGGATTTTCTGTTGGAGCCTGGTGTTTCTATGGGGGGGAGCAAAGTGCTTTTGAGTAGTGGGAATGTTTTGGGTAGATCTCCTGATGGGGAAACAAGCAGTGATTCTCATAAGAACTGGCCTGGGATTGACTCTAAAAGGATTGTAGGAGAAACGGGAAGGTTACTGATAACCCAGTGTTTACAGATCAGAAGGGATTGTGTGAAACAGAGATAAATTTGTTGTTCTCAGAGGCTGAAAGATAAACAAAGGGAACCCAGGTGTGAGAAAGGGTGATGTCATGGGCAAAGGAAATATTCTTAAGGAATTGGGGTCAATGTTAGATGGGGAGATCAACATTGGGTTTTTTATGCATCAAGTCTTGGGAGCTCCGAGGTAGGAGTTCTGAATCTTGTTTTCGTGTTCTGTGCCTACTGTATGGATTAAAAATCTTGTTTCAAGTTTCAAGCCTCTGGAATTATAGTCAAGTTCAAATCTCAGACCTTTGGATTATGGTCATGTTTATGTTTTCAAGCTTTTGGATATAATTCCAGTTTAAGTGCAACAAAACTTGGATTACAGCTTCTTGCTTTTGCCTCTGGTGATGTTTGGAATTCATATTCAGAGTTGAGCATTGCTTTTTGTTAAGTTCCTGGAAATCTAGCTTCTGGATGTAACTTTGAAATTGCTTTTGCATACTGGGTTTTGCTGGCACTTTAATGAATGCTTAGTCTGCTTATTTTGAACACTATTTCGAAACTGTTGTTGCATTAGATACACTTTTCTGAAAAAGATTATTATTATTATTATTATTATCGATCTGTGTGATGTTTGGGTGAGAAAGGGATCAAGCAGGTAGGTGGATGATCCCTTTCTCACCCTACTACATGGTCTGGGGCCGGTGTACTTGAGGGACCGTCTACTCCCATATGTTCCCCAGAGATCTCTTCGATCTGAGGATCACAACCTCCTGCAGATTCCTTCCCTACGAACCATTCACCTGTTGTCAACCAGACAGAGGGCTTTTTCTTCTGTAGCACCAAGCCTATGGAATGTTTTACCACTGGAAGTTTGAGCAATCGGTGAGCTGCCGGCTTTCCAGAAAGCTTGCAAAACTGCTCTCTTCGGACAGGCATTTAGCCTTTAGTCACCTGGTTATGGATTAACACTGTCTTAATTGTTTTATATTTCATTGTTTTACTGTTTTATTGTTGTAATTCGATATGCTGTAAACTGCCCTGAGCCAAACTGGAAAGGACGGTATACAAATCGAAATAATAAATAAATAAACAAACAAACATACATACATTCAGGTAGTTCACTGTGTGCCAGCTGAGATAATGTATATTTCTTTCTGCTCTTGATTCATGTTATCTGAAAAGAGCCATGGACCATCAGTGATCCTATCCACTCTGTCAACATTTGGATGACTAAAAAACAAGGGAAACTGGGAGAGGCATTGGAGGTTTTAGAGATAGATCTTTTAAAGTTTGAAGATCACCTACAACCTCATGAAATATTTCAGTGGCAACTGTGGATGTGCCGCAGCTTTGCCATGGAGCCCGCCAGCTCCCATTGCACATGGGAGAAGTACTTCCAGGGTGGCTCTAGGGCAAAATTAGCAGAAACAAAGTTGCCACTGAAAAAAAGCCACCAACAGCAACACGGAAGGCTTCCCGTGTTGCATTGTCCTCAATGGGGCAAGCTGGCGGGTAGATGCTTCCTCCCGTGTGATGAGGGAGGAAGAAGCCAGAATGGTGTGAGGCATGGGGCAATAGGTCCCCACACTTCCTGGGTGGGGGCTGCTGGGATCTCAGCTATATGTGGCAATCCAAGGTGATTCTGGTGGTGCATGTGACAAGGCTGTACATGAAGCTGTACATATGTGGGGCCAATCTTTGGGTCCTTCCAGACAGCCTCATAATCCAGGACAAAGAAGTGGGGCAAAAATTCTCCATTACTGGCTTGTCATTTAGTAATTAAAAATTTATGATACTTGAAAGCAAGTTCAAACATGAAAATGTCAGTCCTGGCAAATAGTCCCCTGGCATCCTGAAAGGTTTGTTTGTAATATTTTTTTAAATATGCAAATTTCTTGTCATTATCTCTCTTCACTCTCCTGCTGCCTTTATGTTTGCCCTCTTGAACTCTGCTTCCCTTTGGGGTCACTTTCCTGCCATGCTGGTGCCCACTGTGTAATTTCAAGTTCTATTTAATTTCATAAATATGGGAACAGAGGAATAGTTGCATAGAATTCTCATGGGAATTGCTTTCTATTTGTGCTTCTTTTTAGCTACCTGTGTGTCTATGTCTCCATCTGTTTACAGCTCTCATCAGATGTTTCAGGATTTTTAAATGTGCACATGTGCTGAAGCAGTCCACACCAGCATATCAGAACAAAGTCCCATGTTTTTCTTGAGTGCATGTTTTTCATACAGTGATGCAAATATGCACATTCCCCCCAATTCGGATTTTAAGCACACCTTTTGAACCCATGTTTTCCAGCCAATGGTGCGATTCAGCATGCATTTTTGGTATCATCTAGCCACCATCCCCTTTTATTCCAGTTTCTCTTGGATTTTAGGGACTGTGTAGAAGGACCCTTTGTTTCCTTGTTTTGGGTTAGAATGTTGAACAAGGATGCAGAAATACACCAGGTGCAAAGTCCTATTAATCAGGTCAGCTCATCTGAGTGACTTTAGGTCAATCACAACTTCTCAACTTTGCACAGGGATGTTATGAGAATAAAAATGTTATGAGAAGACACCTTTACATGTCCCGGAGAGCCACAATTCTAATAGCCAATTCACAACATAGGAGCAGTCTATTATAAACCAGGTAGCAAGTAACCTGCTTGATGTCAGCATGGAGCAATACATTGTATATATGTAACGGAAGAGAGGGAATCATGTAATCCCCTAGATATTGTTGGACTACAACTTTCAGCATTTCTCACATTTAGCTATGCATCCTGGGCTTGCCATAAGTTGCAGGTCAACAGAATGGGGTAGGAGATGTCACATGATTGTTACCCTTTGTAAGAAGAGGCATAGCTGGCACCCCTTTGTTTCAACAAATACTCCAAGTTGAGCTGTCTTTCCCATTGATCAAACATTTTTATAGAGCCTCCCAGCATAGTTAAGTTTTGGCTGTGCCTCTGGGCCAGTTGGAAAAGCATCTGGGAAGATAAAACAGTGAAAGTGCTTTTCATTCTTGCCTTGCTCCATGAAACCTTGTATTTATGTTTTGATTTTTAAATATTTATTTAAAATTGGAGGGCCCTGCTGGAGAGGAGACAACAGATGGCCTCCCAGCCGTGTTTCAGAAGAGGAGGCTCAGATATGTGGAGCCAGCTCTCTCAGCTGCCTCCATCTATGCATAGAGAGGGCTCTCCCCTTCTGTTTGGACCATTTATTTCACATCTGCCGTGCAGCTCTGCCTTTACTAGGGGTGGTTATGATACTGCCAGTGATGGAAAGCAGCTGCCAGTAGAATCTGAGCCTGACATGCAGATATTATGTCTCCCTTTTAGGTAATAATATATGAAGATTCCCAGGGCTTGGAAATAATGTAGTAGAAGCAATGTAACTATGGGTAACAAATTACCCATTTGACTTTCTTAGGTACTACTAATTTGTATCCAAGGCATCTTCCACACAGCTGAATAAAATCCCACATTATCTGCTTTGAACTGGATTATATGGCAGTGTGGACTCAGATAACCCAGTTCAAAGCAGATATTGTTGGGTTTTCTGTCTTTATATTCTGGGTTATATGGCTGTGTGGAAGGGCACTAAGAAAGTAAATTTCAAGCAAGTTGCTACATTCTTAGTCATAAAGGGGGTGTTGAACTTGTTGTCACTAATGGCCACATCAGCCTTATGGTTGAATCCATGGACAATTTGTGGATAGAGAGGGCCAACTATATTTTTAATGTAGTGTTTGGTGCTGATGTGGTACGCCTAGGGCCAGAAATGGCAGAACTAGAAATATAATTATTTGACCCAACTAATGAAATATATTTTGTCTATACATTGACCTTTCTCTGCCCTCTTGATCCTAGATCTCTGGCCTGAGGAATATTACCTTTGCATGTCTATACCCTTCCTTTCCTGGCTTGATCTGGAGATGCCATCTACACCCAGCTAATCTCTACAGACTGCCAAACATTCCTTTCCCGATTTCCCCATTGTGACAATAAAAGATAACACTGATTGGATTTTACATGTGTGTCTTTCCTTCCAACTTACATCCTCTGCCCCACATTCCCCACATAATGACTTAATCCTCTGTGTGATTTATTAAAAACTAGCTTGGGGACTCGGCGGTGCCCAGGATATTAGAGAAAGGCATTGTGTGCCAAGGTTGATCTTTATCCATTATTTCTGTGACTTGCAGTGCTCTCAGGAAGTTAGTGAAGGTACTGCAAATCCCATCATGCATTGTCCATTCTCCTCCAAACACCACCAGGATGTAGGGTGGGTCATGGAGGGTCTTTCTGCCAAGTTTGGCCGTGATCCATCATTATTGGGAGAAGCAGTGGTATCATTAACTTACTGAAGGTACTGAAAGAGAGGGTCATGGGGGCTCTTTGTGCCAAGTTTGGTCTTTATTGGTCATTGGAGGAGGGTCGCATTGTTTTCAGGAAGTGAGTGAAGGTAGTGGAAGTCCCATCATCCATGGTCCACCCTCCTCCAAACTGCAGCAGGATGTAGAGTGGGTCATGGGGTCTCTGTGTGCCAAGTGTGGTCTGTATTGATCATTGGATGAGGGTTGCCTTGTTTTCAGGAAGTGAGTGAAGGTACTGCAAGTCCCATCATCCATGGTACGCACTTCTCCAAGCTGCAGTAGGAGGCAGAGTGAGTCATGGGTGCTCTGTGTGCCAAGTTTGTAGAGGCTGGCCGATCTGAAGCCATAATGGGAGCCATTCCTGACAGCCTGAGGGCCTTTCCTTTTCCCTCTCTGCCTCCTAAGAGTGTCGGAATGTTGGAGGTGGCTGGCCAATCAAGAGTCCGTATGCAAATTCTGCCTCAGTGGCAACCAATTCCCTCTCTGCCTTCTTGGAATGGTGGAATGTTGGTGGTTGGCCAATCTGTAGCGTTATGCAAATAATCCCAAAGTGGCAACCAATCGAAATGCTGCCACATATTCCTACGCACCTCCCATCCTCCGCAAACACTGACTTTTATTATATAGATAGATAGAGATTAATCTTTTCCATATCTCCTGGAATCTGGCTCACCCCAAAATATTCAACAGGATCCAGACGGAGAACGCAAGGTCCCAGAAACTCGAGAGTGGTCCCATTTGAAAGAGAAGACCCCCACCATCAATATGGGATCTCACTTGGCCCAATCAATAAAGGGAAACATATTTTTGTGCATAACTTTTCCTTTTCCCATTGATTTGCATTAGAATTCTCATGCCTGCCAACTTCAGAGATTCTCATGTCTCCAGATAACCTCACTAAGCTCCCTGAAGACTGCCGAGGATCTGACAACTGCCCATGTGTCAAGGGGTCCATTTTATAGAGCTCCCCAAGACCACGGACCCCCTCAAGTTTGGTCAGGGAGCAAAACCGGAAATACTTGCCCGGAACTGACCTCCCCAAAGCAACCAGGGGAGCGGAAAACTGCCGAAGTTCATGGACCCCCGTATCCCCAAACTCCCTATCCACGTTCCTCCCTCTTCCTTTCCCCTGCTGTGTCCCTCACTAATCCATGTCTTTTAATGTTTTTTGAGATGTGAAGCCTATGGAAAATCAAGCTGCACATTCATTGCCACCCACTTGCTCCAAATGAAGATGAGAAACCATTTATTGCCTTCAAAAGGACCCAAACTGCTTGTCTTGAGAAAATGGGAACTCAAGATCTTGGACTTTCATGCAATAAGACCAGCACGAAGAGGAGCTGCCCGTCTAGGGCAATCGTGCCCCTCACCGTGCG
Source organism: Anolis apletophallus (assembly GCA_030556195.1). Classification (NCBI taxonomy): domain Eukaryota; kingdom Metazoa; phylum Chordata; class Lepidosauria; order Squamata; family Anolidae; genus Anolis; species Anolis apletophallus. The sequence goes on from JARBWK010000005.1 coordinate 37,912,901, forward strand.
CTTGGACTTTACGTCGACGTAAAATAGGCAATTTGGACTCGCCTTAACTTGCGTGATGCGCAATGCTTCATTGGAAGCCCCCTCATCATATTTAATAAACTGGACTTCATATTTCATCATCTCTAGAATGGCGTGGGTACAGACTTTCAGTGTGTCTATTCAGATCCACATGGCCAGACAGTCACAGTGGGGAATCGCCTCAGGGACCCCTGGCGATTTCCCCCCTTTGGATTTGTGATTTTTCAATCCATCCTGAGCTGGTCTGTTCTTCCTGGACAACGTTTACATAGCCAAAGGCTCCTGCCACCTTATTGTTTCTTTATTCACACTTTTGTCACCAGTAATTAGAAGGGCATTTCCCTTCCAAGCCCACGTGGAAAGCCACCCCCCTTGCCGTGATTGGGCCACCATTCATTTGCATAAGAGATGAGAAAGCATCTCTGATTGGGCAGCTGCTGTGTTCTGATTGGCCGAGAGGGAGGATCGCCTCTCCTGTCCCTCCGCTCTCAGCTGTTTTTTGACAGCCAATCAAATGTGGGGTGGGAAATTTGAAATGTGGGAAGGGAAATGTGAGGTTAAAAATTGTATTAAAACCCTGCATTTGGTCATTGATGTATGCTTGCTGATTTGGAACTTATTCGCCATTCCCGCCTGCATCCTTAGGCGCCTTTGATAATAAATCTCTGTGACTTCGCTTTCACCCAGGTATGGAGAATTTCTTTTTGTAACCGCCACAAGGGCTAGTCTGGAGTAATGCTACTCTGGACCAGCCTCAGATTACAGGGTATGTGTAGATATGCCCTGAGTTAATGACATTTATATAATGTTGCCTTGTTATTCAAAGCCCATCTTGTAGTGGTACATTTGATGTTCATAGGCTCTGTCATCAAAAATAACAAAGATAACAAAAATCATGCAGTAAAAGAAAAGTGAGTGTCAAAAGCACAAGATTGGTGTTTTTGCTTTGAGATGCTTTTGAAAAAGAGTCAGTACAAAAAAATTCAACACACCACTGGCAAAAAAAAAAATTGTATCAGGAGCGACTGCATGGGGAGCTGGAACTGACAGAGAGCGCTCATCCACACTATCCCCAGATTTGAACCTCCGACCCAGGGCCGTAGCCAGGATTTTTTTGGTTCGGGGGGCTGAGTTTGCGTGGGGGGGGGCTGAGACTGGGTGGAAGAGGGTTTACCCTAGCAAACCTTTTGTATTGTTATCCCAATAACCCCATGAAGGTGGGATATAATGAGCATGGTGATCAGATCATGATATGAATAAACATAACAGTTTAAATAATGTACCAGTAAGGCCTTCTCGCTGACCACCCTGAGAATTTCGGGGGGGGCTGAAGCCCCTTAGCCCCCCCCGGCTACATGCCTGCTCCGACCTGTCGGTCTTCAGTTCTGCCAGCACAAAGGTTTAACCCATTGCATCACTGGGGGGCTCCATACCACTGGCAATGAGTTGATTGGGAACTAAGTCAGTAAAACAGAGCAACTAAAATAGTTCTCCATTACTGGCTTGTCATTTAGTAATTAATTTGATGGATTAATTTGGGGAGCCAGCATGGTGTAGTGCATTGAGAGTTGAACTACAACTCTGCAAACCAGGGTTCAAATTCCTGCTCAGCCACAGAAACCCACTGGGTGACCTTGGGCAAGTCACAGTCATTCAGCCTCAGAGAAAGGCAAAGGCACCCCCCCCCCCCGGTGAACAAATCTTGGCAAGAAAACTCCATGATAGGTTCACTTTAGGGTCACCATAAGTCAGAAACAACCTGAAGGCATAAAATAGCATTTCTTAATTCAAACTAGCAAACGAATTTAAGCACAATTTACCAAGCTTATGGAAGTGCCTTTGAATTACTTGAGATACTTTTCCCCTGAGTATTTTGGAGACTACTCACATTTTTATGCTGATCATCTATGCAAAAGATATGAAAAATATGTATATTAACCCTTTTTAATAACAATGTTCTAAATTGGATTAGTATGATGTTCTCTACATTGTGTCTGGTTGTGGGGAGAATTTAAACTTGCTGAAACCATTTATTTCATTCACAATGGAAGTGAGATATGGAGCTAATGACAGCTTAATCTTCTGGAGAAGAAATGTAAAAGCTTTTTTTAAAAGCAGCAGCTTTGGACGGGAGACATTTCGAGCAGATAAAATGTATATATGTGCGAGTAAAGAGTTACACAGATCCTTTTCTGCCATTGCTTCCTTGATCCAAATAATCCAACATTGCCATCTCAAGATGCTCTGGCTCTCTCACCAAATGAGCTCCACTTGCAGGTTTGCCCTCCATGATTAGTAATTGTGACTAAGTAGAACTTGAGGCTGATCCTGAAATATTTTTCTTACAAGTGGAATACAATTTTTTTTGCAGTATATCACAATCAGCTAAGATAAGCACTGCCACTCAAGGCCCAAACCTTAGAGGATTCTTAGAGGAGGGAGTTTCGGGAGAGCTAAGAGGAAAGAGACATATTTTACATCTTTCCCTCCCTGCCTTGAATCTTTCTATGCTCTATCATGTAGCATTATGGCATTCCAATTTGGGAATATGCATTGATTTACATTGATGGTCCGACGAGGCATACATTTAGATCAAAATCTGGACACATGCATAACCCCCTGGCTACATTGTGACCCCCAAGGGACAGAAATCAATTCTAGGGGGTGTGGAAGACATTCCCAGTAAATTTGAGACCCTCTGACTCTCCAGAGGTCAATTTTGTTTTGCAAAATTATTATTATTAATAATAATTATCTTTATTGATACCCCACCATCTCCCCGATGGAGACTCGGGGCGGCTCACATTAGGCCAGGCCCAAACAATGAATACAATAAATAAAAATCTAAAACATCAGCAGCAACACAATAAAAATAAAGACATATAAATAAAAACAATATACAGATAAGTATCTCAAATCACAAATGACAAGGCAGGCCGCATGCACAAGATAAAAAGTGAAAACGTTAAAAACTCAGGATGAGATAACAGGAGTAGATTCTTTGCAAAAGAGAGCTCGTATAAACACGGGTTGTGAGAGGCCTTAATGTAACAGGGGCATTGAGGAGAGCAATGGTATAAAGTTAAATGATTATTCTCCAAAGGCACAGCGGAAAAGCCAGGTTTTAAGGTATTTTTTAAAGGTTTCCAAAGTGGGGTTTTTTCTAATCTCTCCAGTCAAGGAATTCCAGAGTCGGGGGGCCACAGAGGAGAAGGCCCTCCACCTTGTGCCCACCAGACGAGTCTCCCCCTCCAAGAAAAATTACACAGAAATGCTCAGAAATGTCCATTATAAAGTGCTGGGTGCATTTCCACCAGATTATGCAACCCCCCAGGCTAATTTGAGCCCAGGAGAGACTTTTTTGAAATCCAGATCATGAAAGTTTCAAGGTAACCTTAAAGAAAAATAGCAAAAATATTGGGGTTTTTTTTGCAGAAACAGGTGGACCACTGCAAGGTTTTTACTAGGCTAATGCAACCCCCCTAGCCTTCCACAATTGCCCATGCCTGCTTTAGCTAGATAGTCATATGATAGTCACACTCCAATAATGTGGGATTTCCTGCCTTGATATTCTGGGATATAGGGCTGTGTGGAAGGGCCCTGAGCTAATTTCCACTTCCACAATTTGTCCTCCAATTATTCTCATTGCGTATGAGGGTAAACTTCTGAATGGAGTTCCTTACAACCTTTCAAAGTCATAAATAGCCAGATTTGCTATTAGAAGGAAGTGTTCCACTCTGGAGTAGTGGCAGAGATACTTTGACCTTCTGGATATTGTTTATGAAGTTTCCAGGAAAAGATTTTTTCATTCAGTTCTACTGCAGGGTACAAATGTTGTTTAGACACGATGTCCACACAGTTGTGGTCTATGGCAGGGCTGTCCAACTAGCGGCCCGGGGGCCGTATACAGCCCCCAGCCCCTTCCCTACGCCCCCCTAAGCTTTTAAACAAAAAAATTGAAAAATAAAATAAATAATAAAAATTAATAAAAAATACCTACTTCCGGGTTCGGAGCAAGTATCGTGAGAATACGCAATCCACACGGGATTTTGCTGTCAATGCGAGATCACGCCGGCGTTGACAGAGAAATCCCATGTGGATTGCGTATTCTCGCGATACTCTTCGGCTACTCGATTGCTGAGGCCCACAGACGCGATTAGGACCTTCTTCGACTCAGTCGGTCCGCGCCTCTCTCATCATCCGGGTACTCCTGGATCCTGCACGTTTGGAAAAGGTAGGCCGAAGCAGGGGGCTCCTCAGGGGGCTCCTCATTCCCTCCCCCCATCTCCCCTCATGTATTAAATATAAAATTAAATATATTTAAAGATGAAATAAGGGGAGATGGGATACATTAAAACAAGGGGGAGGGAAGAATGGAATTAAATATATTTAACATTAAATAAAAATAAGGGGAGAGGGCGCCGGGGTATGAGGGCGAAGCCGGGGGCGGGGAGGGGGCAGAGCCGGGGTGGGGGCGGAGCCGGGGGAAAACCCTATGGCCCCCCAGGTCATCAGTGACCGGAATTCAGGCCCCTGGGCCGATAGAAGTTGGACAGCCCTGGTCTATGGCTTGCCGTGAGAAATATATAGTTTTATTGAATGGTTATGACATTTTTTTCAGGAACAGAATATTGAGCATTAGCAGTTCTATGATACTAGACTCAATTTAGCAGCGATCAGAATGTGGCTAATATAACGTGAGAACTGGCACCACTTCAGTTGTTTGGCGGAAACTGCCTCCTGGCAAAGAAGACAGAACATCTGATCTCTTTTATCAGATTCTGAACAGAAGTGTCCCAGTCTGATGGATGGTTGCATGTGTGTGTGTGTCCACATCTGTTTAATTCATCTATGGCTGTGAACACAGCAGTTAACCAGAAAGAGTGGGGTCTCCAAGCATTCCACACACATATGCACAAGTGGTAATCTAAACCTGCTAAATTTCCCACATCTCCTTTAAAAAACCAACAACACCTGAGAGTTGCAAAGGAAACATGTTAAAAAGATGCAAGAGAGCAGGACCACTTAGACTGGAAACACCAGCTGCAGGCCTTCTGCGGTTTCTGCCTTGAACTATTGGAAATTGAGAGACATTATGTTGAAGCAGGGTTCTGACCTTCTTGAACCATCAAGACTGCCTTCCCTGTCTAGTGGTCTGATTAAAAGAGGCTAGACAACATACATGTAGCATTCTGAAAATGACAAACTCAGGAGTTAATTGGGAAGAATATGACCCGGGCAGCTATGATTTCACTTACTTGCATGTCTCTAGCATGATTTTATGTTATGCTTGTGCCAGACATTGACCATAAAGTTGTACTGGAGGACCTGGAAATGCTAGAGAGATGTCCTATACATTTTCTAGGTGCTCCAGTATAATTCTATTGCATGCCTCTGCTGGGAGTCATTAACTTCAGTAGAGTTATCTACAGTTACACATTTCCACAATAAATTCAGGAACAGACAATGCATTGTATTTATGAAATTACCATTAAGTGAATCCTCTCCATTGGCGCCCCTTGTAGAAGGGGAGAAGCTTATGTACCCTAATGAAGTTGTGAGCTATGCTGGTGGTGGCATAATAGCCACCGGTAGGGCCTCCCATGCCAGACAGGTCACAACCGAAGGGACTGACAAAGAGCGTCAAAGGGCAGGATGGGCTCTCTAGCCTTTTGATAACTATCTTAGGAGAAGGAATACTCTAATTTCAAACCCGGACAGATGGTACTTGTTTAACCCTGTAAGGTCAACCATCTAAGAGAAAGAAACTCAAACCAAACCTACGACCTGAGAACCTCACTGCCACTGTCCCAGCTTGCTAGGCCCCGGCAGACAAACCTTTGGTTTAAAGGGTGAGGCCAGTTCTGTGCATGCTGTGCTCCACCAGAAACAATCCATTGCACAGGCTCGAAGGACACATCCAACCTCCGAATTATCAACGTGCTTGTAGAAAGCGTGGGATGAGTCCTTCCTGAATCTTCATTTGCGAAGCAAAGCCAAGATTAAGTGAATAGCTTCATTACAGTTTTCAGTCTTGTTTCTGAATTATAGGTCCAGTTATACAGCTTCAGGAAATATATCTTCAGCTTTACAGCTTTTCAAATAATTCACATGGTTTTATTTTTGCATATGATTCTAGGAAAATGGCATTCAAATTTTGCTCTACTTTGGTATTGCTTATTTTTTTATTGTTTGGTAGGGCCTCTGTATGTGGAAGGATTTTGATATTGATTGGTTGTTTCTAGTCTGCTCCTCTTTAGTCCATTTTCCTCCCCTGAATTAACATCTTATTTTGCCTATTTTTCTCAAGTTGCAAGTCTCATGCTAGATGACCTAGTCTTGCATTCTCTTTTCAACTGTTACCGCTATGTACATCTGTTTGTACTGTACATATCAGACTATCAGCAAAGTTGAAGATTGTCTTACATGGAAGTATGGATTTGATGTATGTTTAGCTGCCTGAATAGACAACCTACTATGTGTTTCTGAGCCAGATCAGTAATGCAATATATCGGGTTTTTTCCACTCTCTTTATGACATTGCCAAGCATCACAATGCATCTTTCTCTGATTACTCTTCTCACACACAAGCACGTGCACACACGCACATGCACACACACTGTTTACATTAGTTCTGTTCATTGTTGCAGAGCTAGAAGGGAAATTGATGCCTACAGAGGAGAAAATTTTCCAACAATGAGTGGAAATGGCCACAACGTTCAACACAGCAAGAAACATCTCAACATGCGCAGATGGCAATTTGCTTGCATAGTCATGCCAACCATGTAGACCAGGAGTCCTCAAACTTTTTAAATAGAGGGCCAGGTCACAGTCCCTCAAACTATTGGAGGGCCGGATTATAATTTGGGGGGAAAAATGAATGAATTCTTATGCACACTGCACATATCTTATTTGTAGGGCAAAAACCACTTAAAAACAATACAACAGTTAAAACGAAGAACAATTTTAACAAATATAAACTTATTTATTCATTTATTTTATGTTATTTCTATCCCGTCTCTTCTCTACCCTCGAAGGGGGACTCAGGATGGCTTACATATACTAGCGATACAATGCCACTAAAAACAATCTGTATACCTTTATAAAGCGGAATGTTTGTATGTATGTGTGCGGAGGGCGGGAGGGCGGGAGGGTGGGAGGGCGGGAGGGCGGAAGGGCGGGAGGGCGGAAGGGCGGATATGTGGCAGCCACTTTCACAGGCCACAGTGATATGTGGCAGCTATTTGCATAAAGTCCTTTGATTGGCCAGCCTTGGCACTCCAAAATTCTAAGTGCCAGCTATTTGCATAAAGTCCTTTGATTGGCCAGCCTTGGCACTCCAAAATTCTAAGTGCCAGCTATTTGCATAAAGTCCTTTGATTGGCCAGCCTTGGCACTCCAAAATTCTAAGTGCCAGCTATTTGCATAAAGTCCTTTGATTGGCCAGCCTTGGCACTCCAAAATTCTAAGTGCCAGCTATTTGCATAAAGTCCTTTGATTGGCCAGCCTTGGCAATCCAAAATTCTAAGGCACCAGACAGAGGGCATTGATAGCCACAGATTAGCCAGCAACCCAGAATCCAGGCCTCTACATTCAAACAACAGGATTTCTTCCCACTGAGGGGAAAAAATGCACTATCAACATTCCCTCCCCACTTGGCTCTGTGAAAACAAAATGGAATCCTGTTTTTTTTTCCTCCCCCTCAGCTTTTACAAAATGGCTGCCTGCCATTCCGCCTTTAAAGTTACCAATTACCAGCAGAACAGGCCAGAACATTACAGGCCCCAAAAGAGAGTTTAGGGCAGGATGGCCCATGAATGAGGGCGGAAGGGCGGATATGTGGCAGCCACTTTCACAGGCCACAGCGACCAGCGCGGGTGATGGACCTGCACCAAACTTGGTACACGTAACCCCCCTAACCCCCTTTACATCCTGGAGCGGTTCGGGGGACATGACCCATGGATTATGGGATTTGTAGTACTTTCCAACACTTTGGTTCCCACAGTCGACTGAGGCCACCAAAAGGACCAATACAGACCACACTTCGCGCACACAGCCCCCATGACCCACTCTACATCCTGCTGCAGTTTGGAGGAGGGCAGGCCATGGATGATAGGACTTGAAGTACCTCTACTCACTTCCCAAGTCCACTGCGACCCTTATCCAATTACTGATCGAGACCAAACTTGGCACACATAACCCCCATGACTACCTTCACATCCTGGTGAGGTTCGGGGGAGGACTGACAATGGACGATGGGATTTGTAGTACTTTCACACTTTCTGTTCCCACAGACCACTGCGGCCCCAACAAACACAGATAAAGACCGCACTTGGCACACAGAGCCCCAGTGACCCACTCTACATCCTACTGAAGTTTGGAGGGGGGCGGAACGTGGATGATGGGACTTGCAGTAACTTCCCTTACTTTCCAAGACTGCTACAAACCTAATCCAATGACTGATCAACACCAAACCTGGCACACAAAGCCCTCATGACCCACTCTACATCCTGCTGCAGTTTGGAGGAGGGCAGGCCATGGATGATAGGACTTGAAGTACCTCTACTCACTTCCCAAGTCCACTGCGACCCTTATCAATTACGGAGCGAGACCAAACTTGGCACACATAACCCCATGACTACCTTCACATCCTGGTGAGGTTCGGGGGAGGACTGACAATGGATGATGGGATTTGTAGTACTTTCACACCTCTCTGTTCCCACAGACCACTGCGGCCCCCAACAAACACCAATAAAGACCGCACTTGGCACACAGAGCCCCAGTGACCCACTCTACATCCTGCTGAAGTTTGGAGGAGGGCAGACCATGGATGATGGGACTTGCAGTACCTTCACTCACTTTCCAAGACTGCTGCAAACCTTATCCAATGACTGATCAACACCAAACCTGGCCCACAGAGCCCTCATTACCAACTCTACATCCTGGTGCAGTTTTGTGTGCAACGGACCACGGATGATGGGACTTGAAGTACCTTCACTCCCTAAAAACAATACAACCCTCATCCATTCACCAATACAGACCAAACTTAGCACACAGATCCCCATGATCCAATCTACATCCTACTGCAATTTGGGGGGGAGGCTGACCACAGATGATGGGACGTCCAGTACCCTCAGTACTTTCATGATACCACTGCAACTCCCAAGAATGATGGATCAAGACCAAACTTGCCACACAGTGCCCCCCATGACCCACTCTACATCCTGCTGCACTTCTCAAATGACCCGGGCACCGCCGGGTCCCCAAGCTAGTAATAATAATAAAATCATAATTCAATACAAACAGCAATCATTAAAACAGTAATTACAGCATTAATTAAAATCATAAACACTATCACAATATCATCAGCTGTAACGTCATTCCAGTACATATCCATCTACGCTGCTCCTTCTGTCTATTGTCCAAAAGCCTTGTCCCAGATTTTAATTTCTTCCTGAAGGCCAGGAGGGATGGAGTCGATTTTATCTCATTTGGGAGTGCGTTCCATAGGCAGAGGACCACAGCCGAGAAGGCCCGGTCCCTCATCCCTGCCAGACGCATTTGCGATGCTGACAGGAGCGACAGCAGTGCCTCTCTGGATGATCTTAGGTTATGAGGTGGGACATAGAGGCAGATGCGTTTGGACAAGTAAGCTGGGCCAGCTTAATATTTCAATGGGAAGTGTGAGCCTGCTTTTGGCTGATGAGCTAGGATTGTTGTTGTCATTGTGTGCTTTCAAGTCGTTTCAGACTTAGGTTGACCCTGAGCGAGGGCTGGGTAAATGACCTTGGAGGGCTATATCCGGCCCCCGGGTCTTAGTTTGAGGACCCCTATTTGAATGCAGAAAAAGAAATAAATTCATAATTTTAGACTGAATGATATATGTATTTTAAAAAATGGAATCAAAGTCATTGGATCAAAGTTGGAACATGTTACATTCAACTCACAAAAACGTTGAGCACAAAATATGACAGCATAACTAATTAAACCTATTTAAGTCTTGATATTTGTCAATGATCCATCCTTTCGTCCCTTATACAACTTTCTCTGATATGTGGATTGTTTCTATGGTACATTGTTTATTTTATTTTATTTATTTACATCATTTATATTCTGCCCTTCTCACCCCGCAGGGGACTCAGGGCGGATCACAATACACATATAGAGGCAAACATTCAATACCATAGACATACAACATATATAGACAGACACCCAGAGGCAATTTAACATTCCAGCTTCTGGCCACCAGGGGGAGCTGTCACATTCCTTCATTCTTTTTCATACTTTCTGGAAATTTGATGGCCTCGTACATCAGTTAAATTAGTCTCCCCACAAAGTAGTACCTAAATTTCCTACTTGACAGATGCAACTGTCTTTTGGGTTGCAATGGTCGACAACGAGCTACACAATTGGTCAAGAGCTCAACTTGACCCAGGCAGGCCTCAAACTCATGACCTCCTGGTCAGTAGAGATCTTATGCAGCTGACTCCCAGCCAGCTGCGCCACAGTCCCGGTGCATTGTTAAAACAGTTTGAGACCTCTTTAACTGCCTGACTCAGTCTTCAGGAATCTTGGGAGCTGGAATTAGACATGGTACTTATAATTATATGTTAAAGGACTCTAGTGCTGCGGTTCAGAGGAGTGAACTAGAAATCTCAAACAGAGAATTTAGTGTGCTTCACCAAACTGCAACTTTCAGGATTGAATAGTATTGAAACATGGCAGTTAAATATGAAATCAGGCTGTTATAACATTGGGGAGTTTTGTGTAGCAGAATGAAAAGTGTGAAGGAGAATGAAGGAATCTACCCACACCTTTTAAGACTAACTGGTTTATCAGTTTTACATAGATGTCTCTATGAAAATTGTCTAGTGTAGATAACACTTGAACTACAAGTGATGTGATTTATGCAGCATTTGCTTACTAGAGGAAATCCTGCTGCTTGAAAGGAGTCAAAGTTCCACTGTCAAGAGTCCAGGAAAGCACTTGAACATACATTAGGTTTGGAAAGAGATGGGAGAAAGAAAGAAAAGGACAGGAAGAAAAAACGAGTTGGAATCTGAGTACGTTTCTTCTGTTTCTGCCCCTGCCTCTCTATTAAGACACTGCTAGAAGGTATTTAGAACAGTCTTTCTCAACCAGTGTGCCATGGCACACTAGTGTGCCGTGATGGACCTCCTGCTGTGCCGTGAGAAAAGCTCTCTGCCCCCCTTCCTCCCCCCTCCTGCCGAACTCCTGCTGCTTGGGGGAGGAGGAAGGGCCGGGCAGTGGTGAAGAAAAAGAAGAAGGGACCGGGGAGCCGCCTCCTTCGGCCGTTTCCCCAGCCAGCCTCCAATCCGCCATAACTCCCACCATGACTCTCGCCCCTCGCTCACTGAAGCCGCGTGGAGGAGGAGCCCCGCCCACTGAAGCCCGTCCACCGCTCATGCTCCTCCTCTGTAGGAGAGCTGAAGCTGGGGAGGGGCGGGCATGGCGCTGGCCTATAGGAGAGCTGAAGCTGGGGAGGGGCGGGGCATGGCGCGGTCTGGCTCTGCCCCTCCCCGGCCGGCACTCCCAGCAGCTGCTCCAGCCTTGAGGGGACAGTGCCAAGCCAGCATCGTGCTGGCTCTGGCACGTCTGGCTTGGCACTGCCCCCTCAAGGCTGGAGCAGCTGCTGGGAGAGGTGAAGCTGGGGGTAGGGGGCGGGGCATGGCGCAGCCTGGCTCCTCCCCTCCCGGCTTCGCACTCCCAGCAGCTGCTCCCAGCAGGCTACCAACCCCAGCCGTTCTTACTGTGTTAGAGTGTCATTTTGGTTGGTGGTGTGCCCCCGGATTTTTTTTAATGTTAAAAGTGTGCCGTGGCTCAAAAAAGGTTGGGAAACACTGATTTAGAATACTCAAATGCTGGTGGAATTAGCATTCCTCTTTGCAGAATGCTTCTTCTTCAAAATCCTAAGTTCTCATGGAAGGATAAAAGCCTTGCTGAAATGCATTCAGTGTACGTGGGAGTAGGGAATTCCTGGTAGAGTAAAATAACGAGAACTCAAGACAAGATTTTTAAAAAGGAATGGATCATAAGGGCCATTTTAGATGCAACTTTTATAGCACTGACAGTTAGGAGGCACACTACAATTACTCCCTTTTTTCTCCATAATGGATTTTTCAAGGTATATCATGATATAACCAAGTAGAATTAGAGGAGTGGGGGAGGACATTTTCATAAAGCCCCCATAAAAATCAGTTACTGCACTAATGATGCCATAATGGACTGTGCCATTAAAAGAAGCCTTGTTTCAATTAGGCCTATGACATAGAGTTCTGTTTTCTCTTAAAATATTCTTTTCAGGTTTGCTATTAGGGAAGGCATCAGTCTCCATTGCTTCACATCCTATAATTGATACATTCCATGTATTCTATTTCTATATAGTTTTAAGCAATAAAAGTGTGGAAAAACAGATATCAGACCATGTATTTTCCTTCAATTACTGCCAATTGCCTTTGCTTCTCCCTTGCTTCTCACTCCCTCTGGAATCAGATAACAGATCTATATTTTTTACATTAGTAAAAAATGGTTGCCTTCCAAAAGTGATCTGATTATAATATCATCGGATTATGAATAACATGTTGTTCTTTTATTGCACTGCAAATTTGCATGTACACTTTACATCAGTGGGTTTTTAACCAGGGACCACTTGACCAGGGATCACTTTGACCAGGAACCACCTGACCAGGGACCACTTTGACCAGGAACCACTTTGACCAGGAACCACTTGACCAGGGACCATTTGACCAGAGACCACTTTGACCAGGGACCACTTGACCAGGGACAACTTTGACCAGAAACCACTTGACCAGCGACTACTTTGACCAGGGACCACTTTGACCAGGGACCACTTTGACCAGGGACCACTTTGACCAGGGACCACTTTGACCAGGGACCACTTTGACCAGGGACCACTTTGACCAGGAACCACTTGACCAGGGACCACTTTGACCAGGAACCACTTGACCAGGGACAACTTTGACCAGAAACCACCTGACCAGGGGCCACTTTGACCAGGGACCACTTTGACCAGAAACCACTTGACCAGGGACCACTTTGACCAGAAACCACTTGACCAGGGACCACTTTGACCAGGGACCACTTTGACCAGGGACCACTTGACCAGGGACCACTTTGACCAGGAACCACTTGACCAGGGACCACTTTGACCAGAAACCACTTGACCAGCGACTACTTTGACCAGGGACCACTTTGACCAGGGACCACTTTGACCAGGGGCCACCTGACCAGGGGCCACTTTGACCAGGGACCACTTTGACCAGGAACCACTTGACCAGGGACCACTTGACCAGGGACCACTTTGATCAGGACCACCTGACCAGGGACCACTTTGACCAGGGACCACTTTGACCAGGAACCACTTGACCAGGGACCACTTTGACCAGGAACCACTTGACCAGGGACAACTTTGACCAGGGACCACTTGACCAGGGACCACTTTGACCAGGGACCACTTGACCAGGGACCACTTTGACCAGGGACCACTTTGACCAGGAACCACTTTGACCAGGAACCACTTTGACCAGGGACCACTTTGACCAGGGACCACTTTGACCAAGGACCACCTGACCAGGGACCACTTTGACCAGGAACCACTTGACCAGGGACCACTTTGACCAGGGACCACTTTGACCAAGGACCACCTGACCAGTGACCACTTTGATCAGGAACCACTTGACCAGGGACCACTTTGACTGGGGACCACTCTCCAACTTTAGTACCAAAAGGGTTATGAATACGTTTTTGGTCAACTTTAGATTCAGTTTGGAGTGCAGATTCAGAAAATTGCATTGGATAGACCATATCAGCTCTAGTTTCTGATATAGAAGATATGTTCGCATCAGTGATAGGGAAGGAGTGGCAGGCAGCGTGAAAGGAGCAGAAATAAGCTAAACTAAACTAAAATAAAGAGGAGGGAGGCTCAAGGATCAGATTTTTATCCTCGTGGCCCACTGGTGGTCCTCGGCCTATAGGTTAAGAACCACTGCTTTACATGATTTCCATCTCACTATCAAATGTTTAAAAGCAATGCTTTTGGAATTCTAACCATGAAGCCTTACACTGCCACGACACAAGTGTGTGCTTTCCACCCAAACAACTGTGAAACCAACAGGAAATTGAAAGTCACCTGGGAAGGTCAAGAGCTTGAATATTGCTTCCATCCTAAATATCTCAGTGTCACCTTAGATTGAACACTAGCATATAGGAAACACTGCTTTAACACCAAGCACAAAGTAGCTGCATGCAATAACTTACTGGCAGCACATGGGGTACAGACCCAAAATTAATAAGAACATCAGCCCTGGCCTTGTCTTACTCAACTGCAGAGTATGCCTGTCCTGTTTGGCATAAGTCTGCCCACGCAAGACAGGTGAACATAGCATTGAATGAAACATGCAGAGTAATCACATGATGTCTTAAACCTACATCTGTTGATAAACTCTACAATCTAGCTGGCAGATCCAATGCTCAGCTCTTGAGGAAGCAGAATACGGAAACCCTATTCATTGAGAGGTACGTATTGCCTTGTTCTATCATGTGTATCTGTGGAAGTGATGGGAAGAATTCTCCTATTGAGATAACCTGTCCTCTGTGTATTGAATTCCCCTATGTAACTGAAAGCTTGTTTTTTTTTACTATGTCACTTTGTTTTTATTACTTGTAAAGCAGTCTCCTTTATGGAAAAAAATCTGATCCCCCTTCTTGAATAAGCCTCCTGTCAAACAGGATGCAGAAGACTGACGTTTCTACTCCCTCTTGTGTCTGATCTCTGGTATATGGAGATACTGGAAGAGCAATCCTGCTTCTGATTGTCACACTGGAGATTGTCATGAGAGGGGAGTGGTGGACATAATTGATTAATGCAACATATGAACATGGAATGGTGCAACAATAACTGGAATGGCCTGGACTATGATATTGGATTATGTGATTTTATGATTTTAATGTTGATGTTTTAGTGGGTGTTTTAATGTATATATTTTATTTGCTGGATATGTATTGTATGTACTGTATGGCATTGAATTGTGCCTCCATGTGCACCACCCTGAGTCCCTTTTGGGGTTGAGAAGGACAGAATATAAATAGGACATATGAATAAATAAATAAATGTCACATAGCTGTATTCTGATTAACAGGAGAACTGACCTCATTGGTTTCAGTGGCTGACGTAAGGCAGGCACTGAGAATGTGGCACAGCTGGCTGGGAGTCAGCTCCATAAGATCTCTACTGACCAGAAGGCCATGAGTTTGAGACCTGCCCAGGTCGGGGTGAGCTCTCAACCAATTGTGTAGCTTGTTGTCTGTCTATATATGTTGTATGTCTATGGCATTGAATGTTTGCCTGTATATGTGCATTGTGATCCACCCTGAGTCCCCTGCAGGGTGAGAAGGGCGGAATATAAATACTGTAAGTAAATAAATAAATAAATAAATAAATAAATAAATAAATAAATAAATAAAATTGGGGTTGAGCTATGAGAAATTACTTAAGTGTGTTGGAAATTCGATCATTGTCTTTTAAGGTTCTTCTCTGTCTAACACAAACAGAACAGAGAGTGGCTTCTTACTAAATGACTAACCAACATGTCTAAGTCATGTTGTCACTAGTGCATAAAAGAATAGAGAAAACAAGTGAAGAACCTCCACCTGCACCATCCTTCTCTAGCTCATCACCCCACACAACAGAGGCTGGAGTCCAAGGACAATTATAAACAAAAGCAATGGGGAACTTGTGCAATTCCTAACACCTATCATCCTCGGTGGATGCAAACTACAATCAGCGTTGGCATAGAAATTTGAGAAAAGTCTCTAACGGACCATTCTTTCCTTCATGGCTAACTTTGGGGAATGCCTGTCTGCTTTTTTCTCATACACAAAAATGCATTTTCAGTCATATAGACATCAAATGTAAGATTCATAAAAAAACAAATGTTCCCCAAGAACAGGAGGAGACAGGAGCAGCATCCAGCCTTTCAGGAAATGAAAAATATCCTGCTGGACTGCGGGTGGAGGAATCAGCTTCCTTTTTTTGGTAACTGATCCAGGGAGGGAACAGAGTCCTTTCTGAAATTTGCAACCACTGGCAGCCCAACTGGGTCAACAGGTGGCCAAAATATCCTTTGTGTGGGGCAGGGATAGAAAGAGGAAATAGTTATGCTGTGATCCTGGATTAGTGTTTAGTTTACCTTCCTGGCTAAGATATTAGTTGTGCACATGTTCATGGCACACACCTGAGAAGCCCGGGGGGGGGGAGGAAGATTTGAGAAGTCCTTGATAATTTTAAAAAGGAAATCCTCCCACTCCATCCTTTCTCTCTCCTTCATTAAACTTCTTGTGCCTCTGGTATCCAGATGGGAAAGAAATACTGTAATAATATTGATGACTGTCCAGATACAGTCATTGACTAGCAGCCATTGACTGGAAAAATCTGAGAGATGTTGCAGATACTGAAGAAATCAACAAATGTGTGTGTTTGTGTTGGTTTCTTCACAGAACCATACAAACGTGGAGTTGGAAGAGACTCCAAGGGTCATTCAATCCAAACTCATGCCATGTAGGAATACACAATCAAAGCACTCCCAACATGTGACCAATCAGGCCCTCTTTACAAACCTCTTTCAGTATCTTTCACCTGTTTTTACAGTCAATGCCCATCACGATTTAAAGATGCAAGAAAAATATTAACTATTTTGTCATGTTTCAGGATGTACTGCTATCTCAAGACAAGCTGATTTTGTAGATCCTGAATGTATTACTATTGTAGATTACTGCCTTAGTTGTGACTCATATGATCCCAGACAATGAAACAAGGGGACATGAAGATGAATAAGATGCAGCCCTCCTAAATATTTATATGGGCATATGGCTTTGGGAGAATGAAGCATACATTGTTTATGTCAATGTTTGTGGTGGTCTGCATGCACAAACTGCAATGTTCAGAAAATATTTTGGATTACAAGCTTCAGAATCCCTAAGGGAATTGTCAGCAAAATTGTGTAAATTATGTAGAGAATTCTGGAGTTGTGATCCACAACAAGCAACATTTCCAAGCTCTTACAAGGTTGATGTGCACCAATGGGCTAGTCCCATTTGCAAAGACACTAGACAGCGGGTATCATAGAAATCATCCCTGTTTGTTGACTCTAGTTGGATCTGGAATTGTCAGACAGAGGTTTTCTTCATCTAGTCTGTGAATAACTGAAGAGTTCTGAGCTCATCTTGAAATTCAGAATCTCTGTTGTTCCAGACTCCATTTGGGGCTCAATGGGGATATGATACTTCTGTAGTGCTTATGCCCTAAGCAGGGCCGTAGCCAGGATTTTGATTCGGGGCTGATTTGGTTCGGGGGGCTGAGACTGGGTGGAAGAGGGTCTACCTAGCAAACCTTTTGTATTGTTATCCCAATAACCCCATTAATGTGGGATATAATGAGCATGGTGATCAGATCATGATATGAATAAACATAACAGTTTAAATAATGTACCAGTTCGGGGGAGGGTGAAGCCCCTTATGCCCTAAGCCTTGCCATTCCTTTTCCTTAATTCATGCCTGGCAGTAATGACAGGAACAGTAAATGAGAGACTTTTGTTTCTTTACACAACAATAACAAAAAGCTTGTGCGGATGGCGTTGGTCATTTCTCAAGCCATGTATGGCTATAAAAGTACTTACATTTGAGCTCAGAAGGATGTTGTTAACTAGTGCAAAATACAAAATTAGATTCTAATTTATGAAAAACCTAAGGCAAAACTATTAAAGGTTTTTCTGGGTCTGAAATGGTGTTACTCCACAAAGCCATCCAGTGGGCTTTCCTTGGCCAAACAAGGTCATAATCCAATGCACAAACCACTGTATCACACCAGTCCCCCCATTTTTTGTTCCCCAGGCCCCATTATCTAAAACATCAGAAAGCCACCTTGGATCCAACCCTGGGGAAAAGGCAGCGTGATAGGTGGATGGACAGACAGACAGACAAGGTCGGTCAGTGCCACAAAACTCACTGATGATCATGCCAAACATTTTTGTTGACTAGACATTTCTGGAAAGAACACAAAGCTGCTATTTTCTATTGTGACCTCACAACCTCTGTTGTATAATCTGGTTCCAGATCCAGATCATTAGTGTTTAACAGACTGCATCCATTCTCAGCATGATCAGTGACTTGTATAAATATTATTGCTCTCAACTAAAATAACCTTATATCAAAAAATAACTTAAAGGATAAGAAAACCTCCCAAGAAACCAAAACTAGTGGCACTCTGGGGATTTTAAATCACAAAAACAAACATAGATCACAGTTGCGTTAGTTTGACATTTTAATCTGGATGGAATCCATCCAATCTTTAGTTTCACAGACTGATCCTTAACACCGTTAGGCCAAAGAATTTGGATGTAAGCCCAATTTGTCCTATTGATTCACTTCTGAAATGCAGTTTCATTAGCAAGAAGACCAAACCTTAATCCATTGACCTCTACAGCCTTCTTATATGCTTTGTTTCTCCACCTAACCACTGCCCTAATATTTTTTCCAGCTTCCATAATTTTTGGCATTCAGCCCATAATTGAGGTTCTTTTTCTCCTCTATCTCTGCTCCCTGCTTGAGGTGGGAGGTCTTGGAATAATTTTATTTCTGAAGCATTATTGCTCATAATACAAATCATGTAGATAGTCCCTAAAGTCTGAGGCAATTGGTACTTTCTGCAGAGGTGCAGTGTCAACAACACTGTTTTGTTATGCATTTCTATGTGTCGCTGTGCATGTCATTACATATAAGCTCTTTTTTGTGTACTTCGGAGAGCTGCTTTTGCTGCAGGCTGACTCAGAAGATTGCTGACCAGGCAAGTCATTTAAATCACAACTCCTCTTGATATCGCAGATGTGGAAAACTTGCAAAAAGAATAAGTAAAATGGTATGAGGGTGGGAGCAAACTTTTTTCTGTTTCCCAGAGACTACAACATGAACCAATGAATTCCATTATGAATAACATATTGACTTTAAAACTTATTTGACAGTGGAATAGATAGCTTCAAATAATAGTGGACTCTTCTTCATTGAAGGTCTTTAAACAGAGCTTAGATGGGCACCTTCCAGGAGTGATATGCTTGTGTATTATTGTATGGCGGGGGTTTGACTAGATGGCCCTTGTGGACAATTCCAATACAACTTTTCTGTTATTTGATGGCTCCAAGTAACTTCTTTATGAGGAAGGTTATAGCACTTGAGTTTGTTTTTTTTAACTTTAGGAAGGAAGTTGAAGAAAGGGATGTATAAAATGAAGATGGTGTTGAGAAAATAATGAGGAAGTTTTAACCAATGCAGCTGAATATGTCAGAAAAGACTCTGGATCTACATTCTGATAACTTATTCATCTGTGGCAGAAAAAAAGAATTAATATTTGACTCCCCTCATTGATGAGACTGATGTTTCACAGAAATGGAAACACCTAGTAACTATTTTTTGTGCAAAATGCACAGAAAATTTCAGCACAAATGAAAATTGCTACATAGTTGCACTGCCTTTTAAAAATTATAAGCACTGGACAGTATCTTTTGGATCAATATTCTTCTCCCCGTTCCCCTTCCCCTTGTGTGTGTGTGTGTTTTGCTTAACTGAAATGAAAAAATACTTGTTTTATGAAGATGTCAGGAGATTGCCAGGGGATGGGAAAGAAGTGCTTGACATTTCATTCATGAAACATCTCTTGCTGCAGTTGTTGATTTTTGACAGGGTGATTCAATGAATCAAGACACCCTTTCTCTTCAAGGGTCTGTAGCCATTATTCTTTGGATTACTGCTTTAGACAAAAGGAAAATACTTCTTCACACACTGCTAGGAATGGACTCTGACAATATACCATGTGCACTAAAAAGGAATTACAATAGACTTGGTGTCTACTTTTGTTTGGTTCCAGGATTACCCATGCATACCAAAATCTATGGATGCTTATGCCCCATCATATATACTGCTGTAGTAAAATATCCTTTATATAAAAAATGCCAAAATCAAGGTTTACTTTTTTGAATTTTAAAAAATATGTTCAAGCCATGGATGTTTGAATCCATGGATACAGAATCCATAGATATGGAGGGCTGACTGTATACCAATTCATGGGCTACTATTCATGATAGCTATATTTTGTCCGTAGTGCCAGGCAGAATGGCATTACCTAGACCATGAAGGTGCTGTTGAAGGCTTTCATGGCTGGAATCACTGGGTTGCTGTGAGTTTTCTGGTCTGTATTCATGGGGGAATGGCTACAAACCTCTGAGAATGCTTGTCATAGATGTGGGCAAAACATCAGGAGAGAATGCTTCTGGATCATGGCCATATAGCCCAAAAAACTCACAGCAACTCATGGGACATTGGGTTAGACACAACAAATAGAATTCTGCCCTAAATAATCCTTTGGTCTGATCTTGTATAGTTCTTCTTATGTTCTTACATTCTGACATCTGCCTTGATCCTGAGTCCCTTCAGGGAGATAGAGCGGGATATAAATAAACAAAGTTATTATTATTATTATTATCCTGACATTTCATTGCCTTTCTCTTACTTGGCTATTATCTGTGAAAGCCTGATGGAAAATATGTCATTACTGTCAAAAATGAACTGCGATCTCTACACATTTACATAAGAGTCAATAAATTGGTGTGTACTGAATGATGTGTATTAGGCTGTACAGCTGATATTCATTATCCTGTTGATTCCTACTCTCTGTATATTTCAGTAAGGCCACCCTGTACCCTTCTGGGCTCTACTGGACTGCTGTTTTTCATCTACCCAGACTGTACAAAGAAACTTTAAATAGAAGTGATTGTTTTATGAACTGGATGTTCCTACTGCAGACATGTTGGAAGTCAAAATAAGAAAAGAGACATGGCTAGAAGGGGAGCATTTACAGACAAAGGGATACCCAAACTATTCATTAATATCCTGCTTTGTGGGCAAAGTGTTGTACAGACCTAAACAATAGGGACCCAGGGCTATGCAAATGTACTAGTGCCTTGTTTCAAGTATTAACAGTATAGATCAGTGCATAGGTGTGTGTTTTATGTTAATTGGGGCAGAATTAGATTGAAGCTTAAGCAAGCCAGATACCACTTGCTTTCCATCAGCTGTAATTTAAAGGGAGGGAAGGATGTATGTTCAGAATACAGTAGTCTAGCTTATCCAATCTTCGCTCATCAAAAGTTCTTTATTAGCCAACTAGCTGAGCCCGGCACACGTTGTTGTGCCATATGCCATTCTCTGTCTATCTATCTCTATCTATCTCTTTCTGTTTTTCTTTGTCTTTCTATCTCTGTCTGTCTGTGTTTGTCTATCTCTCTTTCTATGTCTCGCTCTCTGTGTATCTCTACCTTTCTCTGTATCTGTCTGTCTGTCTATCGATCTGTCTCTCTATCTGTATGTATCTCTGCCTTTGTCTATTTATTTGTCTCTTTCTGTCTCTCACTCTGTCTCTGTTTTTTTTCCTCTGTCTGTCTGTCTGTAGCTCTCTGTCTGTCTGTCTTTCTCTCTATTTCTTTCTCTGTGTGCCTCTGTCTGTGTTTTTCTATGTCTCTCTCTCTCTATCACTCATTCTCTCTCTCTCTCTCTCTCTCTCTCTGTATCAATCTCCCTATCTCTCTCTCTCTTTCTGTCTGTCTAGCTCTCTGTGTGTCTCCAGGACTGGATGGAGGGAGGGAGGAGGAGGGGCTAAGGAGATGCCGGCTCGGCTTCTCCTTAGCCCGGCCCCCTCCCTTGCTGCATCCACGGCACGGCCCCCAGCCCGTCCCCTGCTGCATCCACGGCACGGCCCCCGCTGTCCCGGAAGCGCGCGGCCGTGCCGTGGATGGAGGGAGGGAGGAGGGGGGCTAAGGAGATGCTGGCTCGGCTTCTCCTTAGCCCGCCCCCTGCTGCATCCACGGCACGGCCCCCGCTGTTTCGGGACAGCGGTGGCCGTGCCGTGATGGAGGGAGGAGGAGGGGCTAAGGAGAAGCCGGCTCGGCTTCCCAGCCCGCCCCTTGCTGCATCCACGGCACGGCCCCCGCTGTCCCGAAAGCGCGGCCGTGCCGTGGATGGAGGGAGGGAGGAGGAGGGGCTAAGGAGATGCCGGCTCGGCTTCTCCCTAGCCCGGCCCTCCCTTGCTGCATCCACGGCACGGCCCCGCTGTCCCGGAAAAGTGGCGGCCGTGCCGTGGATGGAGGGAGGAGGAGGGGCTAAGGAGATGCCGGCTCGGTTTCTCCTTAGCCCGGCCCCTTCCCTCCATCCACGGCGCCCCGCCGCTGTTCCTGAGGAGGAGGAGGCGAGTGGTGAGTGTTGGCTGCCATGCGCGAACGTTCTAAGCGTTCGCTGGCAGCGAAGAGGCCGGGATGGGAATTCCCTTGGCGGTTTTTTTGGGCTGGTTTTTGGGGGAGTTGGGAGGTACCTAGGGTCTGGTTTTTGGGCCTAGTTGGTACCGAGGGGTTATGGTTCTATGGGCTGGCTAGTTTAGTGCTTCTGCATGGCATGGTTTAGTTGTCTATGATCGTCAATGCACGACCGTGTCTCCTTTATATATATAGATGCAGTCTGCCTCCCACCGGATCCATAGCTGTTTCAATACATTGAGATGTTTTGGTGCTAAATTCGTAAATATAATAATTACTACATAACGTTACCATGTATTAAACTGCTTTTTTGCAAATTTGTTGTAAAACATGATGTTTTGATGCTTAATTTGTAAAATCATAATGTAATTTCACATTTCATAGGCTTTTCCTTAATCTCTCCTTATTATCTAACATTTTTGCTTATACAACGTTCTGCTGGCCCATTTATGTTGGATAAGTGAGACTCTAGCATGCATACATGAAAGTGTGTCCATTTCCAGAGTCCAAATTCACATTCCTCTACCAAAATCTCTTTAACTTGGAGAGGATTGTATGGTCATGGCCACAGAGAAAATTGATTTGAGATGATGATAAATTACACTGTTTCTCACATCATGAAACACTTCAAAATAGAACTATGATTCTGCATCAAATAGCAAATCCTGTCTATTTGCAATACATAATATTAATCTCATTTTGGATGGAGTCATTGGTTTACACTTGGATACTTGCCTAATTTTTCTTGACATCTTTTAAATTTGGTGCTGCAGTATTTCACATGCTGTAGTTTAATGTAGTGCACATGAGATCGTTGCATTTTACCACAACATTAGGCTGAAAGATAGTGTGACCTAAGACCTCCTTAGGTGGCAGCAGTCACTGATGCTGCTACTATTATTATTTCCCACCTTTTTCTCTGGACCAGGAACAATTTCAAATCCAGATATTCAAAATCCAAACACTGCACTCTATTTGCTCTACCACATTACCACAAAACATAGTCTCATTACTAGGTATGATGTCTTGTCACAAACCTTCAATTCTCTTAAATTTATTATCAGCTTTCCCTCTTCTGAAGTTTTGTCCCTCTCCTTCTCCAAGTGGGAAGAGTAGAACATAATACATTGCTTCAGTCCTGTGGAAGGGAAAAAAAGGCTTACAGAAGGGAGAAATACTTCTTTGTGAGCATTGTGTATAGCACTTGATCGCTGAGCACCTTGTAAAATTGCCTGTTCCCTCCTGTCACTCAAATAGCTCCTGAGATCCCATTAGAATTACTCATGGAGACTATGGGAGACAAGGGAGAAACTGAATCTCATCTAGACGGCAGAAATGCTTTCCATTGTTCACATAGGCCATGGAATGCCCCAGAAATGTCTCCCATGGCCCTTTGAGATGGAGTTAATTATAAGGTAACAGTCACTCGCTGGTGATGCCAATTCAGTATGCAGTGACTTTCATGTTTGAAAAGAGGGAGGTGGGAAAGGGGAGCAAAGGATCAAATCAAAACAAGCAAGAATGAAAGACTATGTGAATCTGATTGAAGCCCTTGTTTTTCTCCTTGCTGCTTGCATTTATTCCTAGCCTTTCTGGGTACAATAAGTAGAAAATTGATGGTGACATTAGGTCATTTTCCCAAATGTGAAAATAAAGCAAAATTGTGCATGCAAGACGTAATGCTGAGATAGAGGATAATTCCCAGAATGAAGCAAGGAGAGTTAGTAAAAAAGGGGGCCCTATGCTTCATAGCAGAGGTTCGCTAGAATGTACCTTTTAAAATCTTGGCCTGGCATATAGTCACTGGATGGCACATGTTGTTTTCTCAATTATCCATTGAAATAGATACTAGAATTTTTTCAAATCCCTTTGGAAACAGGAGAGAAAACAACTCGCTGGACCATAGGGCCTGACTGAAAACAAGACCCATCTGAAAACAAAGAGTGATTGAATTCCAGGCTATGAACTCCATTTTCAAAAGCAGTGTGTCTTATTCCTACATATTGTATCCGCTTTCTCTCATATCCCACATTTCTACTGCTACCTGTCAGGAAATATTTGAGATATGAGCAGCATTTGGATATTATACTGCAAGGAGATGGCTAACCTATGCCTTTTTAACCGTTGGGGTTGGTCCTGCAAGTGGATATGATAGGTGTCGATATATGCTTGGTGAGTACATGCCTTCAAGTTGCCCGTCAACCTACAATAACCTTATTAATTTTATAGGTTTTCTTAGGAAGGAATGAGGTAGTTTTGCCAGTTTGTTCCTCTGAAATATAACCTAGTAGTAATTGATGGTCTCCCATTTGGGGCTCACCCTGCTTAACTTCTTAGATCAGACAGAATGGGATGCTTTTTAGGGCAGAGTTTCTCAAACTGCTCCTCCAGATGTTTTGGACTTTAGTTCTCACAATTCCTAACAGCTGGTAAGCTGGCTGGGATTTCTGGGAACTGAAGTCCAAAACACCCGGAGGAGAAGAATTTGAGAAACACTGCTTTAGGATATTTAGGGCCTACAACTGATAGAATCCCAAAGTCAGCTAAAATGGCCAATTTGGGAACTTCTTAGTGTTGTAATTTTTTAAATTAAAAAATCTCCTTTTCTTGATGATTTTGTGTATCTGCCACTCTCATATCTTTGGTATTTGTTCAGTTTTCAGAGACAGATGGTGGGTAGACAATGAAATTTGTTTAAATAGTAATTTTTCTCTTTATGGTAATTCCCACTATTTCTAATATCTTCTTTTGGAAGATTTTCCATATCACTCTTTTAGCAACACATTTCCTTGGATAGCCCTTTCCTCTTTTTAAAAATCATCATGCTGAATTTGATGCAGAGATATGCAAACTCAGAAGAAAAGTGGAAGTAAAAACTCTCAAGCCTCACCTTGCAACCACAGTGAGAAACATTTTACCTGCATTTTCCCAGTTCTTTTCTCAGCTGCCTCAGCACAACCTTGCACATCTCTTTTGGATCATGGAGCACCAGGCTATGATGTTTTAACCAGGATGTGAGTTTTATTTATCTTCTCCCAATGCACTTAAAGAACTTGAACTCAAAGGAGACGAGCTTGGAATCCTTGAGTCCTGCTCTATTTGCTCCACCTGCTTTGACTTTGAAAGCCTCCCTGAGGGTCTTCTCGGCAATATATCGTTACCCCAATCTTCTCTCCATATGTCCATCACTTCAACATTTCCCTTTATGACAGCAGCCAAGGAGGAATATTATGCACGTAGGTACATACAGATGCAAAGGTAGAGATAAAAGGTCAAAGGACAACAGGAATATTGAATTTTTTTAAATAGTTGCAGGGATTCATAAGGGATTTCAGCTCACATGAGACTATTGCCACATTCTTAAGAAAGATCATATTGATTAACCCCCTCCCCCCAGTGGTAACAGACTCCAGATGTCAATGGTTATGTAATACAGTTTGTTTAAATACAACCAACTTCCAGATGTTGAGGTTGGAAACAAGAATTTAGCTTGTCCCTCAAAGGACCAGTTGAAAACAGCCGGACTAATAAAGCCATTGTCTGCACTTAAGAAAGAGGAACAACTGGATTGCTCCTGGCTATATATTGTGTACACACACACACACACAAATATGCATACTTCTCTACAATAAACCATTACTCATGGGCAGTAAAAACTAAACCACTGTTTGGTTTTTGCAAGGACCATTATGATAGGACATGGAACTTATCCTGTAGTGTGTGTGAGAGATACAGGGAAAGTAAATGAATGAATTGGTTGAATTAATGGAGGGCTGCCAAAGCAAGGATTTTTTGTTGTGGGTTTTTTGGGGGGGAGGGGGGGGATATATTCCACAAGAAAAATGGTCCTTATTTTGTTCAGTGTGTATTAGGGAAAATTGTCTACAAAAAATGTGGAATATGTGGATATTAGAATATGTTTCATACAAAAATGGATAATTGAAATGAGTGATGTACAAATATGTACCATATATTAAAATTGTGCATAAAATGTTAATTGGCTAATTTGTTTTCTTTTAACCCATCAGGACTGCTGAGATTATATCCCTAGACCAGGGGTGCTCATTATGGTGATCGGGAGCACCTAGGTGATCTTCAGCCCTCTTCCAGGTGATCTTTGGGCCTCACCAGCCGGATGGCGCGCTCCTGCCATGCGTGCGCATGGGCGCTCCCGCCGCCGCCTTCGCGGGGCGTCTTTTGCCAAAATGAGGCTTTAGTGGGCGGGCCCTGGCACTCGTCTTGCTACGCACGGTGTGGTGACCGCCAATTGGTTGCTGCGGGGGGGGGGGCAAGGCGAAGGCACACGCGCAGATAGGATGCGAGGCTGTGGGAGGGATGGAGGGAATGTGTGTGTGTGTGAGAGAGAGAGAGCCAAGGAGAGAAGAAAGAAATCTGGAGAACTTTTTCGGATCCTTTTGGCAGGCAGGCAGGCGGGCGCTGGAAGGAGAGAGGGAGAGAGAAAGAGGCGAAGGAGGCCGGGCAAAGTGGGGCAAAGCCAAGAAAGCCCCGCCGCAAACCCTGCTGCTGCCCTCGGGACTCCCATTCCAAGCTGAGACCTGGGCAAGCGAGCTGTGTGGGGCTGCTTTCTTTCCTTGGTTGGGGGCGAGGAGGGAGGGCTGGGGCTGAACCCGAGGAGGAGGGGGCTGCAGGGATGGAGATTCCACTTGCTGCTGCTGCTTGTGCCCTCGCCGCCTTTCTCCGCCTCGCCCTCCGTGGGCAGGCAAGAAAGAAGCCCCGCGCGGACAGAAGGCTGCAGTAGGAGCGTGCCAAGGCAAGCATGATGGCGCACGCTCACATGCACAACAGGTGATCTTTTCAACTTGATTGTTCATATAGTAGCTCGCATGATGAAAAAGTGTGGGCACCCCTGCCCTAGACTTTATAGAGAAAAATCAGTGTAAAGCAAGACAAAACAAGACCACAACTCACTCACAGTCAGCCTTCCATTTGGGGTGAATCTGGGTGGGGTTTTTTTGTGTGTGTTTTTTGTAAGTGTAGACAAATCCTCATTCTCTCTGACAGACACACAGATTTCCCTTGTTATAATTTCTCTAAAATAAGATATATAATACAGATAAGCATTTCCCCTCCTCTATTTAGCTTTGATTTTTTTCAGATTCATAAAAACTATTTGCATAAATGATCTATATTATAGAATGAATGCAGTTTGACAACACTTTACCTTCTTAATAAGTATGCTATATGCACACATATACAAAGTATCGTATTCATTGATTTGTATCCATCCCTGAAGATTACATTCTAGGAGTCCTTTACTTAAAATAGTTGTTTTGTGTATTTTCCTTAATCAAGTTTTGCCCTGCTTTTACCTGGCCACATTCGATAACCACACTGTGATGTTTCTTGGCCGCGTACATCCTGGTCTTCATTAACGAAATGTTGGATGGTATGAAATTAATATGTTGAAATGAAACACACTAGCAAAAGATATTCCCAGTCTGAACTCTGAATGTCAAGGCAGTTAATGTGCTGGACTGAATGCTACAGCCCTTAAAATGGAAACACTTGTGGTTCACACCAAATACGTGCACTAGTTGCAAATGGTGCCAAATATTAGCACAACTCCAGATGAACATATGGAAATGCCAGGAGAACTGGAAAGGGATTGCATCTCAATTTGGCACACTGTGAGACTAAAGGTAAGGAATTCAAACTCTTCCTTTGTGACATCAAGGCCCATTCTTGTGCCTCAAACAGCTGCAAATGGTTGGGAGGAGAAAATGACAAAAGAACTGCATTTTTTGGCTAAATCCACACATCACCAGTTGCTTCTTGCAAAGGGAAATGGATTCTACCTCTGCACAGGAAACAGCTGGAGACAATCCTAGCCAGTAATAGGTTACTTGGCATGTAGAAGTTCCATCAGTGTGAAACTACAAGCAAAATTACCAGGAAGCACAGGGAAAGGTTAAAGGGAGAATAATAATGGAGAACTTGGCGGCATTCTACAGGATTCCAATCCTGTTTCTAACTACAATGTACTAACTCCTAGACAAAAGTGTGGTGAAGTGGTTAAAAAAATCACATCAAGACCAGGGAGACCCATGTTCATATCTTTCCTCAGCCATGAAGCTCAGTCAGACTGTCTGTAGCTTGTGTTATAGAATTCTTGTGAGATAAAATAGTCCTATTTCCTGGTTGAGTAACTTGGAGAGAGAGTGGGTTATGGATGCTCTTAAAGATTTTTGGGATTCATAAGACACCCACAACTTTTCAAGTAGAACTGCTAGAGTTCTGTGCCTCTTCAGGCTGGAAAAGAAGCTTAACTGTCCCACAAGGGGGAAATGTATCATTGTGATGAGGTTGATTGCCAGGGTTCCCTCCTTTCAGGACATTTCTGCCTCTTTTCAACCATGGAGGGCTATGCATGACTGCCAAAAGTAGTTTAACTCATGTGATGAGCTTAGTGTGCCTCCATGTTTGAATAGAGGCTGGAGTGTCCTATGATTGGGAAATTTCTCATTGTGATAAGGTGGTAATTCTTTATGGAAAATACAGGATGCAGAGAAAAGTGGGGATTGTTATTATTCATTTTTCCCAATATTTGACTAGTGCAATAAAGGTCAGTCTTTTCCTTTTGCTTCTACCTCCACCTTATTTTCCTTTTCCTTTCCTTCCCTTTTGTTTCTCCTCCTCGTTCATTTGCTGTCAGAGGTACATATGTATTACATAAACGTATAGGAGTCAAAAGCTACAGGAGGGGTGGAAATACAAGTGCCTGTCCACAGTACAAAATGGCTGAAGCATATGTGCAGAAATAGTAATTACAAAGCCATATTTGGGAAAAATGGAAAAATGCAAGAGGAAGTGAAGCATAGCTTGGCTTCTGTTTTTAAAGTCCATGTAAGCAAGTGTGTGGAAAAACTATAGAGTGAGTGGAAATGTATGGCTTTAACAGAGCACATCCTCAAACAGCCTGGCTAATTAGATTTAATATAACTCCTGGCACAGAGAAAACTCATTCGGTTTCTTGTGGCTTATTTATGAGAGTTCTTTGTGAGTCTTTCTGTATTAACTCCTTCAGAGCCCAAAGGACAGTCGAGGATTGTCAGAGGAGGCTTAAAGGAAGGAATAGCATACTGTCATAATATTCTTCTCTCGGTAACAGCAAATATTAATACATGCAGAACAGAGCCTTGGATGTCTTTCAAGGAGGGGCATGATATATACAGACAAATATCACAATGGCCACATTTTCCCAATCCTCCCATGTGCTCTGGGAGAAATGATATATGAGACAAAAATACAGACTCTGCTGGTCTCCATTCTGTGGTCACAAGGAACTGGAGTGTTTTCTGGAATATCAACAAAGGAACCGTGCCTCAACAGAAATGTCCTTAATGACAAACCACCAGAATATTAATTCCAGCTGATTTGAATGCATGAAGAGCAACCATAATAAAGGGACAACAATTACCAGATTACCCTAAATTGCTTTGCAGTTATTTTTCCACCAGTTAAGCATGGCACACATGAAACTATCCTCAAATGAGGTACACTACCTTCACATCCCAGTACTAATATAAATGGAAAACATATTTATTTCTGCTGGTTATGAGTCTCAGTCCGAGTAAGGATACAATACAGTTGTCATCTACTCCTGTGTTCTCCCTTCTGTCTCTTATCTATATTGTCAAAGTAGGGTAAGGTTGTTGGGGAGGAAGCAATGTGGTACTTTGATTGCCTTTCGGGCTCCTTCTACACTGCCAGATAATTCAGGTTATCAAAGCAGAAAATTCACATTATCTGATTTAAACTGTGTTATCTTTGTCTACACTGCCATATAATCTAGTTCAAAGCAGATAATGTGGATTTTATACAGCTGTGTA
Source organism: Anolis apletophallus (assembly GCA_030556195.1). NCBI lineage: Eukaryota > Metazoa > Chordata > Lepidosauria > Squamata > Anolidae > Anolis > Anolis apletophallus. The sequence goes on from JARBWK010000005.1 coordinate 37,943,159, forward strand.
GAAGAGTCCTCAGTTACTCTACTCTTGACCACAGGGACAAACTTATACCTTCCCACTTGCTATGAAAGTGCAAGCACCCAAAATATACACCCTCCCATGGTTTCCCTTAGTGCAGTCTTTCTCAACCAGTGTGCCATGGCACACTAGTGTGCCGTGAGCGATCATCAGGTGTGCCGCGAGAAAAGCTCTCTGCCCCCCTTCCTTCCCCCCACCTCCTGCTGAATTCCTGCTGCTTGGGAGAGGAGGAGGAAGGGCCGGGCGGCGGCAAAGAAAAAGAAGGGGCCGGGGCACCGCCTCCTTCAGCCGTTTCCCCAGCCAGCCTCCAATCCGCCATGACTCCCACCAGCCTCCAATCCGCCTTGACTCCCACCATGACTCTCGCCCCTCGCTCTCTGAAGCCGCATGGAGGACGAGCCCCGCCCACTGAAGCCCATCCACCGCTCATGCTCCTCCTCTGTGGGAGAGCTGAAGCTGGGGTAGGGGGCGGGGCATGGCTTCCCCTCCCCCCGGCTTCAGCGCTCTCCACAACCGCCAGCCTTGAGGGGGCAGTGCCAAGCCAGCAGTGGCAGAGCCAGCACAATGCTGGCTTGGCACTGCCCTCAAGGCTGGCGGCTGTGGGAGAACTGAAGCCGGGGGAGGGGCGGGGCATGGCATGGCCTGGCTCCTCCCCGTCCCCTGGCTTCGGCGCTCCCAGCAGGTCACCATCTCCCAGCCATTCTTTAATGTGTGAGAGTGTCATTTTGTGTCATTTTGGTTGGTGGTGTGCCCCTGGATTTTTTTAATGTTAAAAGTGTGCCGCAGCTCAAAAAAAGGTTGAGAAACACTGCCTTAGTGTGTCCAAACTTCTAGATCTTCTGTCTGAAATTGATCATTGAATTAACCAGAGGTCCTACATAGTCCCAGAGAGAACACCTTCTAATTCCTCCAGCATGGCCCCATTCACACAGCTATAGAGAATCCACATTGAACTGGCTTATAGTCATGTCGGAGGACCTAGATGTTCCCAGAGGGGTATTTTCTCAAGTAAAAAAAAAAAGAAGCAGATCTTTTTTGTTCGGTTTTTCAATTTTGTAGTGATCCTGTTCCAAGCAATAGTAGAGATTATTGTACTAGTTTATTTATTTATTTCCTATACTTGTACCCCACCCTTTTCACCCTGAATGAGACTCAGGGCAGCCTCACAACTGGCAACAATTTAATGCCCAACAAACAAACAGATTCCCCAAAAAATAACAATTACAATTAAAACCAGCAATAAAACATAAATTGTTAAAACATCAATTAAAATCACACAAGTTCAAAATCGTAGTCCAGGATCAGTCCATTAGTCCATCACTTTAAGAGATCTCAGGTGTTGCATTACTATAGTTATTGCTCGAATGCTTAGTCTTTTTTCCTGAAAGTTTGGGTGGAGGGGGCTGTTCTGATTTTATTGGGGAGGAAGTTCCACAAATGAGGGGCCATCACTGAGAAGGCTCTGTCTCTCATCCCCACCAGTTGTGCTTGCAAAGGTGGTGGGACCGAGAGCAGGGCCTCCCCAGACAATCTTAATCTTTGCGATGGTTCATAGGAGGAGATGCATTCGGACAAGTAAGCTGCACCAGAACCATTTAGGATTTTTTTAGGCTAAAGCCACTCCTGTGTAATTATTTGCAAAGAAAATGTGCATTAGTTGTCATAAGATGTTAGTTGTGAATAACTAGTAATGCTGTTTTATATGGGATCATCCGTGCAACCCTTACAGAATCAATGAATTCCACTGTAGCCAATTTCTGAATACCATTATCTGGTATTATTCAGAAAGGGCCACAGATACTGCAAGTCATTTGTACAAAGTGCAGAAAGAAATCTGGCAAAATTCTGAAAAAGGGATTGGATGTTCATATGGAGACTATGATTAAGTGGCCTTAAAACATTCCACGGTGATCGGATTTCTGCAGGGGAAGTGATTATGCCAGATTCTTTATGAAAATAATAAAAACTTACCTTTTAGATGAGGTGGAGACAAAACAGTCAAGGGATATGGGAAGGAATACTGGGTGTAGCTAGAATGCTTCCATCACACAGTTCCTCAAGACAAAACTTCAGGATGAAGCAATGTATCTATTCAGGAAACTGGGAACTCTATTCCAGCACAAGTTTTATGTTGCTCTCTCATTTATCATGAATTCTCTATTCCATGCACTGGAAAAGGTGTGAGAGTAGAAAACATGAGATTTGCTAAGTGATTCCTGCAGGAAGCTTTGTTTTTTAGCAACTTGATCATTCACAAGCACCTCAAACAAATTCACTCTAAGGGCTTTCCGTTTATAAAATTCACAATTACCTTCTGAAAGCTAACAGCAACATAGAGGCCATATATACTCCACAGAATTATAGTAATTTGAATCCACTTTAACTGTCATAGCTCGATCCTATGGAATCCTAGACTTTAATTATTTTGTGGCACCAGAGCTCTCTGACAAATATCTCATAAATTTACAAATCCCATGATTCTATAGCATTGAGCCATGGCAGTGAATGCAGTGTCAAATGATTATAATTCAGGAGTGCAGATACAGCCATAGACAGTGGTCTACACATGCAAATTACATTTGTTAGAGTAGACCCTTGAAATCAAAAGCCAGACCTGATGCATGGCTTTTAGTTTTATGGCATTACAGAAATATCACAAACTGAGCTATCTCTGTTTGCTTGTCAACTCCCTTCCCCTTCATTCAATTTATTGCATCCCCAAATAACTGACATTCAACATAATGATGGCTGGTGCAGGTATACAGGACAGGGCTTTCTCTACAATATCACTTCAATTGTGGAACAACCTCCCAAAAAGTTAATCTGGTTTTGTCCCTTTGTGCCTCTATTGGGTTGCCAAAACTGATTGTTTTATACGGCCTTTTGTCCTGTTTCAATTACAGTGGACCCTTGGTATCCAGTGGGATTTGCTTCCAGTACCATCGATATATATCAAGATTAGTAAAGGCTCAAGTCTCATTATATAAAATCTGTAGAGCAATGGTTCTCATCCTGTGGATCCCCAGATGTTTTGACCTTCAACTCCCAGAAATTCTAACAGCTGGTAAACTGGCTGGGATTTCTGGGAATTGTAGGCCAAAATATCTGGGGACCCACAGGTTGAGAACTACTGCTGTCGACTCAAGTCCCTTATATAAAATAGCAAAATCTAGGTTTGCTCTTGGGAGATATATATAGTCAAGCCATGGGCATGAATATGGAGAGTTTATTTATTTATCATGTCAAGAGCAAACCAAAGAGTTGTATTGCATTGAAAACTAACAAACAAACAAAACACAAAGTTTGCAGACTTGGTATTCTATTAAATGTCCTTTGACCAGTAGCTGGCCACTGGGAGTGTCTCTGGTGTTTCTATAAGAAGGTCCTCCATCGTGCATGTAGCGGGGATCAGGTTGCATTGTAGTAGGTGGTCTATGGTTTGCTCTTCTCCACACTCGCATGTCGTGGATTCCACCTTTTAGCCCCATTTCTTAAGGTTGGCTCTGCATCTCACGGTGCCAGAGCGATGGAGAGTTAAGTGTATGCATTTAATACAATTGGCTCTCCATTTCCTGTATATGTGCTTCAAACTTGGTTTTATTTTATTTTTTAAATCATTTTGTTTTTTAAGAGTGTTTTTCTCTACTTAAAACAGCTTGGAGGGGCATAGAGATTAAAAAACAAGTGTTTTAAAAACATACAAAACAATATATAATTTCTGAACTCTAATTGCTAAGAGAAAGAAAGTGCAAGTAACATCCTGCAGGTCTTTGAGGAGATATAAAGCACAGAATGGGGCAGTGTGTGCTTAACTGACAACTAAGAGCAGTCCTCCCAAACCTCTAAAAAAGGAATCACAAGTAAGACAGACATTTCAAGTTGGGATGAGAGTAATAAATGTTTAGCGACAACAGCAAATATCGATGGCATAGTGAAAGTAAATGCTTGCTTGTTTTACGCATTGTAAAGTTGAATTCAAAGAGAAGCCAAGGGAATGATGAGAATGGCCCTCTTTACAAGCTGTATCTCTTGGGTGTTCCCTACCTGGATGGAAAAACACAGCACTGCAGATGCAGTAAAAGGTTATGTACTAGTAAAGCAATACATTGCTTTTATGTTGGAAGGATGTTATTACATGCAGAATTTTTGCACAAGTAATAGCAAAATCAGCTCTAGTAAAGGGAGTAAATTCTAATGGGAATGAGGTAGTAACATGGGAGGGAAGAGTTTAAACAACATCATTTGGGTTCATAATATTACATCCAGTAGTGACTGTCATATTCTTTGGTTTAGCTAATGTTCTCTTGGTTTGTGGCTGCAACTACACTGCCATTTCAACCAGTGTAGGACATGCATTTGGAAGGGCCCTAAACCTGAACACTGTAAGAGCTATTCAAGGTATTAAAACCTTCTCCCTCAAATAGTTCTTTTAAAGTTCAGAATAAACCCCAGGAAATCAATTTCTCATGAGAGCCATCTGCTGATTCCGGTTATATCTGCGTGAAAGAAAATGGTGATGCAAATGAAATCATGGTTTGTTTCAAGTCAGTGCAGTCTTTCGCACCATTTCTTTGCCCCTTCTATGGATTAGGAATATAAATTATGACAGAAAAAGCCTAGTTAATTTAAAAGAAGCTTGTCAACAGAAAGTTGACTACCAGGTGACAAATTGTCCATGGCTGCTATAAACACAATGATGTGAAATAGTTTCGATCTGCATCAGCAGGAGGAGGAGGATGCACCTTGATAAAATTATGGATCTTCAAGATAAAATATACAGTGATTTATAAGAGAAATAAGATGGTAGAGTTACAATCACAGCTGATGATATAACTAAAAATATCAGGATATCTTTGACTCATAATATAGTTGCAATTATAGAAGAGTTTTAGAGTGATAATAAAGATGATATGCACATGTTTATTTAAACATATATAATACCTAAAAGCCTATAGAAATCTATAGAAGCATAAGTATATGTTGTTGAAAATGGATATCTGTTTTTTTCATACAACCACCAGAGCTTAATGAGATTTATTTCAGCTATTCAGACTTCAATGCTTTTGCATTCTCTCTTATAAGAATACAGCAATGTACATAGGTTGGTTGGTTGTAACTTGTAGTATTTGGGTATCTTTCTGAAAAGCCCAAGGAAATAGCTAATAAGAAGCCTGTGACATTTAAGGGAATATTATCCAGAAGAGTTTGTATAGTGCATTATCCAACTAATATACCCACCTCATCACATTAGGGACCTCATCACACATGCTGTGGTGGCACTGTTCTTAATAGAGGAGGAGGCGGTTGTTTTATCTTGTCTCCTTTTGCCATGTTTCATTGGTTGGCCTGGCAAATCATATGGAGGGAAGTGAGGTGCACTATTAAACATCCAGCAAATAATAACACAATATTGAAGGATGACAACTTCTTGGAATTTAGGAACTTGCACTGGAGCGCTCAAAAGCAACAGAAGACTACATTGCTGCTGAACTCATTGTCAAGCTTGTACTGTTGGGGGATTTGAACACAGATATCTTTATGATAATATATGTCAACCCCTGCTGTCTTGTGTATTGTACCACAAAAAGTGTGGTGGTTTACATCTGATTGACTGGCTGCATGCAATGTGTAGAGAACATCTGTGTAGCAATCTGGTTGATGTCATGGGGTACTACAGTTGTCAAGATGTTTTCATTGGTTCCTTCCATATATATTTTTCAAGATGGAGCCACAGGTTTAGGAGTTTATTATTGCTGGGTGCCTGCAAAGTGTTCCCAGGAAAGAGTTTTTTAGTCTTGCTGCTTTAGCACTTGGCATTGGTTTGTGGGAATCACTCAACTGTTGATTTTGCTGTTAATTGAGCACAGGATTGTGATATCCAGATGTGCATTCAGACACGGGATGGTCTTGTCCTTTTAGGTTGATAACTTCTCTGTCAAGAAATGCATTTTCAAAAAGCCACCACAAGAAAATAGAACAGATATTTGCATAATATTTGCAAAAGCTAATTTATAATTATGGTTGTCAATTTTGAACTAATTGTTTTAATTTCAATAGAAATGCAATACATCTCAGTTATTTCACATACCAGTAAGGTAATGCTCAAGATCCTGCATGTTTTGAGATGCTTATAATATATTGATAGAAATATAATTTTCATATAATTTCGTGTATACATATTTATTTAGCCTGACGTGATTCTGTAGCCTTCGTATAGGTTTGTTCTCACACTCCATTCTTTGGAGTTAAGTTTTGATCACTGTGTTGTGTTGTTGTTCCCCTTGTTATTTTTGTGCCTTCAAGTACCATACCTGTGGGCAGGAGTGAAGTGCCCAACAAAAACTAGGCATTTAAAAAGTTAACAGAATGGAAGAGTGAGGAAACCCTAGAAACAAATCTGGACAAAATAATAAAATATATTATATGGCTCTCACTGAAATCAATTTCCAAATATTTTGCTTTCATGGCTCTCTGATTCAAAAAGGTTCCTGACCCCTGGTCTATATGATTACTCACAGTCAGCTCTCCAGATGTTAAGGTAACTGTTTATGGACTTAACATCTGTCAAAATAGAGGATAGTCCTCTATAAAGCAGATTATTTAGGATAATCCTCTAGCTTTCTGATTTGGGATTTATTTTTATGTTTGTTCTGTAGAAAAATTTGGATTCTTCAGCTAGGTAGGAATTGAACTTGAAAGGGACAACTCTCATCAGTAGTTGTCTCAAATTTTAGGTTTGTATGGAAGTAGTTCTAAACAGAGGAGAGCACAACCAAATGCCTTCTGTAATAAGAGGCAACATCATAGCAACAAAAATTGGGCAACTGGCCACAGACACGAGCAACATTTGAGGAATTCCCTCTGAGATGTTCTTCAGATTGCATCAAGGATTAGAAAAAGATGTGTCTTATACCGTTTCAGTGGTGTCATCTTTAAAGTAACCAAGGTTATTTAAAGAGTGCCATACCACAGAGAGCAAAGAAGAGTGACAGGTTCTATAGGTCACCTTGACACCAATATACACACATATATGAGAGTTATTGAACTCTCAATCCTATTATTTCTTGATCGAAAGGTGGTGTTGCCTTTGCTATTGCTAGACTTTTGGCAGCTTTGATCATGTTTAAAATGCTCTACATTTGGGGTTGGGGAATTGCCAGGGAATGCAATTATAATTCTTGGATAGAGGCCAGTTTTCCAGTTATTAAATTGTTATGTTCATGAAATAGCTGTTGCAATCTATTCAGTATGTTGTTATTTCTTTTCTCAGAGATGTGGCTCCTTCAGGTTTAGACACTAAACCAGTGGTTCCCAAACATTTTTGGCCTAGCACCCCCTTTCCAGAAAAAATATTTTTTTAAAAAAATGTATATATGTAAGATATATGTATTAATGCAATGGTTCTCAACCTTTCTAATGCAGTGAGCCCGAAATAGGGTTCCTCATGTTGTGGTGACCTCATCCATATTTTCGTTGCTACTTCATAAATAATTTTGCTACTCTTATAAATTCTAATGCAGATATCTAATACGCAGGATGTATTTTCATTGTTACAAATTGAACATAATTAAAGCATAGTGATAAATCACAAAAGCAATATATTTGGGGGACTTTGGACAATGGATGATGCGATTTGCAGTACCTTCGACCAATTCAGCTCTGACTTCCACAGCCAAGACTCCATGAATGACAGACCTGGACCAAACTTGGCACACAGAACCCCCATAACCAACAGAAAATACTGGAGGGATTTGGGAGGAATTGACAGTGATTTAGGGGAGATGTAGTTCACCTACATTTGGAGAGCACTCTGAACCCAAACAACCCTGGATCTGGATCAAATTTGGCACAAATACTCAATATACCCAAAGTTGAACACTGGTGGAGTTGTGGGGGATTGATTTTGTCATTTGGGAGTTGTAGCTGCTGGGATTTATAGTTCACCTATAATCAAAGAGCATTTTGAACTCCCAACAGCAATGGAATTGAACTAAACTTGAGCAATAGAGAAATTGGGAGCTGCTTGCATTTTCCTTCGTGCCACAGCCATCTCCCAGGAGGCACATGCAAATGCCGCAGCAACTCAGGGGGCGTTTGCAAACATGGAGGCTTTCCTTCTCCACTGGACCAACTGGCAGGCACACACTGGCAAGCGCACGACTGTCTCAGCCTGCCAGTTGGAATCCCTGGGCAGGCGTTGCCTGGAAACCGCAGCACGCGCCGCCTTCCTCTCCTTAAATCCGCCCACAGTGCAATCCCGTTTTGCTCCTTCCTTCCAAGGGACCTGTTGGATTGGAAGGGGCAATACATGACTGTGCCGTGGGTGGAGTTGAGGAGAGGAAGGGGCCGCGCGCTTTGGTTTCCAGGCAGCGCCTGCACGGGGTTTCCAACTGGCAGGTGCATACTCACGTGCTTGCAAGTTGGAATCTTACCACTACCCCCTTACAGGGCTTCAGTGCCCCCCAAATTCTCCTGAGCCTCCCACCGCCTCCTTGGATTGCCTCACCATCCATTGGGGGGATGGTACCGCCCACTTTGGGAACCACGGCACTAAACCAACGTAGGCTGTAAAACCTGTACATATATCCTTCAAAGTAAGCTGCAGTGAACAAAATAGGATTGACATATACAGTGTGTGTGTGTGTGTGTGTGTGTGCGCGTGCATGCAAGCATGTGCACACAGTTGCCAGGCAGATAAAAGCAATATCTAATTTCCTTAACACCAAACAATGGGACCACACTGTTTTAAAATCTCAGTTGAAAACTTACATATTTTCCAAAGTTTAGGGGGGGGGGGGGTTAGTTTGTGGTTTTTTAGTCTTATACATTTTAATTACATGTATGTTATTATTTATTTATTTATTTATTAAGTTCAACTTAATATACCGTTCTCTCTGGTGCCCAGAGCGGTTCACAAGATCAGTACAAGTAAAAACACGTAAAACACATAAAATATAATAAAAATGTTCAGTTTCCATTGTATCATATTGTGCTTTTTTATTCGTATTTTATCTGGATGTTGTACTTTTCAATTGTACTGTATCATTTTATTGTAGGCTATTCCTCTTTCCTTCTTTTTGTTTATTTACACACACACATTTTTAGATTGTACGTTCCTGGCAGGACCTATTATTTTTTGCATATTTTACTGTAAAGTACATTTGATGATGCAATGTAAATTGGTGATGATGCTAGGACCTACTCTAATCATGCACAGAAGTGGGTTGCACATGTTGTATGCAGATAGAAATTCATTTTAAGATAATAATAGCTATAGCAACCAGTATTGATCAAATAGACTGTGCCCCTTGGTATCTGCTGAGATTTGGTTCCAAGACCCTTTCTTACCCAAGAACACTAACATCCATAGATACTCAACTCACACTAATACAATGGCATCCCATGTTTAAAATAGTGAACAACTCGAATGAGTACTGGAGAGAATCTAAGCTGCTGTGAAATATGCTTACATATGAGCAGAGTTTGCTTTTTGGAATTACTTCCCACCCACCCCCTGCGCCCACCCCCACACAATAAATTGCCATGGTTGGTTGAATCCCTGAATGCAGAATTCCTAGATATGGAGGGCCAACTGCATACTTTTTGTTTCCAGGAAAAAAAGAAAATGGATTTCTTAAACTTGGTTGAACCATTGGATATAACAATAGGACTGAAAGCAGTTTCTGGTTCTAAAAAGGAGCATTCCCATATTGGTCTCCATTGATTGTACTTATGAGCTCTTTACAAATTACACTACTAAATTCCAATTATGTGTACAATTATTTAATACTCTGTTGTCTATGTTTATTTCACACAGTCTCTAGACTGACTCTACAACAGGCATGATCTGCTGGTGGGAGAGTAGGTGGTGCCAGCGGCAGATTTCCCCATATGAAAACTGTTTACAGTTGTGTTCCCTTTACATTATTTTTCCAAATCATTTTTTCTTCTTCTCCACAATTTCTTTGCTCCACTTTCAGAATATGGACATTTTTGTATGGATTTTATCCATGATATACTTTTGATGTTGAAAGTGGGTAGTCAGGGCACATCCAGACATGGTCCAAAACTCACAAGCTCAAACACTTTTGCCTGAGGCATCCAAACGACACCTCCAGTAAAGGCGAATTAATTTGAGATAAAGCAAAAAAACCCTACTTTGTCCGGAATTCATAAGGTACTGGATTAGGCCCAGTCTTCTTGAAAGACCTGTGTCTAATCCAGTATGGGTCCTGTGTGGACTGCCCCCTTGGAAGTCCTAGGACTTCTGAGAGGGCAGTCTGCACATCCCTCTCACATTTTCCAGGCTGTATCAACCTGGAAAACCCATAGGGCAGTAACCCCCTCCCCAAACCCCCTTTAAACTCCCTTTAAACCAGCTTTCCTGGCCCCTAGAAATGATGCACCAGCAGAGCTCCAGAGAAAGGGGTATGGTGGCCAGGTGGGGGTTAGAGTTTCTGGATGTCCTCTATACACTCTCTGCAGAAAGCATGGGTTTTGCAGCATGTTGTGGGGACAGAAGGCTGCTTCTCTACCCAAGGTAAAAAACTTGGTTCAGTGCAGCCTTCTTCCCCGTGTGAAACCAGCCTCAGTAACTTAGTCCTGTTTGATTCACATTTCACTTATGAGGTATTATTATGGCAAACTGCTTCCAAAGTTACCCCCACTGCATTGTCCATTTAATGCCTGCTTGGAATTCTGCTAATAAAATCTCACAATTTCTGGTTTGTTTACTGCCTTTGTGCCCTTTGGCAAATATTAGGAGCCTTAAAATAAAAAATGTATTTTAGCTGAATGTATATTGACTATCCACTTGTTCACCATCAGTAGATATCTACGTGCTTCCTTGTGCCTGTCTTGATTCTGCACATACTGTTCTCTTTTAAGGACACCCTGTATTATTCTGTTGTAGTTTTATTACTTCAGTTTATTATGACTTTTCATTTTTAACGTTGTGCTACTGTTACCCATTATTAGATTCTTGAACCAGAATTTTATTGTGTTTTTTATTGTTAGTTGGGTTTTTAACATTGTGCCATCATGAACCACTATAGGTTTTTGAAATAAAAAGATGCATGCAAATGCATTGAATATCTTAAATAAACAAGTATCTTCCTATCTTGTGCATGCCATTCTCAAAGTCCAGCAGTGTACAAAATCAAATATGTGTATGCATGTGCCTCACTTAAAAAAACAACAACCTTTGGGTAATTTTGCCTATCTCAATTTAAGAATATATTGGTTTTTAAAAGAGGGGTAAGTTTGAGCTCATTATCAAACCAAGCACAAAGGTAAAAATGTGCTATACAAAAGCACAAAGGAATAACTAATTCAAAAATGCATTAGGGGTTTTAAGAGTATTGCACCAGTGAGGACCAAAGTCCATTCTTTGTCTGCAATCTGATCAGCTAGGATGTTTCTTGTGGCATTAAAAACTACCAATTCTCAAATGATGTGTTGAATCCATTGAAATTTGTCTGTATTTCCCAGAAGAATAGAAAATATCACTCTGCCAGTTTTTACATGAACATCTTCAGGAATACTAGACAACATGTTTTGTGATAGGCATCTTGTAAACATCGTCAGTGAAAGTGCATTAGCATAAATCCTGCAAACACTGCACAGTTCCTGGAGATAACATAATAGAACCATGAACAAAAACGCTCATGTTGCTGGATAGTGAAATAGCTCTATTAATTACACAATGATTTCCTTATGGAGCTTGGTAATATAATACACAGAAGGATCTTCAAGCCAACACATATTGTAGACGTAGGCAAGACAATACAATTCAAATTCCCAGTTTTGGTCATTTTTTTCCAAGTAAAGGTTTCTCTTCCAGGCTTTCCTGCGGATTGGCTTAGCCAGAATAACAACAGAAAATAATGAAGCTATTACAGCTAATCAGATACAAATGGTGTGCCTCTATAAGCTACTTAATATAACCAAAGCCATTCGTAGCACCACGTGGCACAATTGGCTCATACGTTACTTGGGTTATTTTTCTCCAGCAATGTTTTCTTTTTTAAAATAAAGGTGCACCATTTATATACCTACCTTTCTTTTATATCGGAGATGGACATAGCGTAGCACACTGACTACACGTAACAATTTGGAGCACAAAGAGCAACCCCTAAAACCTTCCACACTTCTAAATTTTAATGCCAATTTTTCAAATTCTTTAAACCCCAAAACTAGTAAAACTGATCCAAAACCAGTTGCAAATGCAGTAGTGTACTTCTCCCAAGCAACATATTTCCCACCCAACCCTAAAAACTATTTACAATGCTGACCAAAGTGGCAGCTGGAAAAATGTGATGCTATTGAAACATGACTAATTCCTGCCAGGAGGTGCAGTGGAGGAACAACCCCCATCCTCTCTGTATTATGAGAAACCATGAATTCTCCTTGTCATGTATACCTGGCTCAAGAGGCAGCCATCATTGTAGGGATACAAATCCACTTGGATATTAATTTCAATTCTCCTGCAGTTGTTCAGAATTGAACTGAAGTTCTACAAGAGATGAACCTCATCACATCCTATATGAGCAGAGTCCCCACTGAAGTTAGAACAATTGCAGAAAACATAATGGATTTTTCATTTCCACAGTGGCAGGACCACTAATCACCCCTGCCAGGGCCTGGATCAACAGTGATATTGCTAATTGTAGGGAATCAAAGCTTTATCCATAATCTTTATCCACAAGTGCTGAAGATTCCTTTGGTGATTTAGGAGTCTTATCTATGCTGAAGGAATCCTTCAGGCATTGAAGTGTTGCAAGGAAGTACAGATACATTCAGAATCTAGCAAAAACAAAAACAGACATATAAACATTCATTCAAATGCTGTTATGGTGTATGGCAAATACAGGGAAACAGAGTTGTAGTTTGTATGTAGTTTCAGGCTATGACTAAAGCCTGATCTTAGGAATGGAAATATTCAAAACATTGTCAAAATGTGTTTCTTGTGTGGGATTAACCCTGATGAAGGGCAAGAATATTTATATACTCGTCTGCTTGATTTTGACTTCTGGTCAACAATGTACATTGTTTTTAGTGCAAAAAAGAAGTTTCTTTTGTAGAGCCTGTATTGTTTTTGTGGGGAAAAAAATCTGCACAGCAAACATGAAAACTGCAATTCCACACAGAAAAAAAACCTGCCTAGAAAACTTGGTTTTTGCACAGAAAATCCTGCTTTCTGAGCTTAATAATACTTTCCATTGGGTTTTGTGCACAGAAAAAGCCTGTACTGTGAATATTATTTGAAGTCTATGATCTTTGATTTTTTTCTTGTGGGGAGGAAAAAGTGTGAAATAATTTGTTATTCTTTGTGAGAATGAAATTTATGAAGATTTACATTACTGTGAATGTGTACTATGAAGTAAATCAGTTGGTGATTCTGTCGATGCTTTGGCTTCTCATTGGAATAATGAGCTGACTAGGGCAATATACACTATCGCTCCCCCTCTTAAGTAGCCGCGCTAAACCATCTCCTTGGTTCAACGAGGAGTTGGCAGCGATGAAGCGAACAAAGAGGTGGCTAGAGAGCATGTGGCGGAAAGAGCCTAGCGAGTCAAACCGAACATGGCTGCGCCTTTACTTAAGGGCATATGCCGCAGCAATAGAAGCCGCGAAAGATTCCTTCTACTTGGCTAATATTGCGTCCTCAAGGAACCATCCGGCGGAGTTGCTTCGAGTAGTCAGAGGGTTGTTGAATCCCACCATTCCGGATGGGTCCCCTGACAACTCGGCAGCCCACTGTGAAGCATTTCCTCAGTTCTTTGAGGACAAAGTCGCTTTTATCCACTCTGGCTTTGACCCCATGTTAACAACAGTCTCTGAGGATGTAACACGAGCATCTGCTTGTCCAGTTTTGATGGATTAGTTTCAATCTGTTCAGCTCAAGTATGTGGACAAGATTCTTGGAGAGGCGAGAGCGATCACATGCATCCTTGACCGCTGCCCATCCTGGCTTGTAAAAGAAGCCAGAGGGGGTTTGGCAGAGTGGGTAAAGGTGTTGGTTAATGCCTTCCTTTGGGAAGGCAATATTCCAGCCAGCTTAAAACAAGCTGTTATCAAACCACTGTTGAAAAAACCATCTCTGGACCCCACTCAATTTGTTAACTTGGGCAAAGTCCTGGAACGTGTGGTTGTATCGCAACTACAGGAATTCTGGGCAGACACTGATTATCTAGATCCGTCGCAGTCTGGCTTCAGGCTGGGACATGGTACTGAGACAGCCTTGGTCGCCTTAGTAGATGATCTATGCCGGGAGCTCGACAGGGGAAGTGTGTCCTTGTTGGTTCTGCTGGACCTCTCATCGGCCTTCGATACCATCGACCATGGTATCCCTCTGGGACGGCCATTGTACTGTGGGGTCCCGCAGGGTTCAATACTGTCCCCTATGTTATTTAACATACTGTATACATGTAGCTATTGGGGGAGATCATCCGGAGTTTTGGGGTGCGGTGTCATCTGTACGCAGATGATGTCCAACTCTGTCACTCCTTCCCACCTGCTACTAAGGAGGCTGTTCAGGTCCTGAAACGGTGCTTGCCTGCTGTTACGGACTGTATGAGGGCGAACAAATTGTAACTAAATCCAGACAAGACAGAGGTACTCCTGGTCAGTTGTAAGGCCGAGCAGGGCATAGGGTTACAGCCTGTGCTTGACGGGGTTACACTCCCCCTGAAGGCGCAGCTTCGCAGTTTGGGAGTGATCCTGGACTCATTGCTGAGAGCTTTCACACAGTTAAAGCTTGTGCGCCAGCTGCGCCCATACCTTGGGAAGTCTGACTTGGCCACAGTAGTCCTTGCTCTGGTTACATCTCGTATAGACTACTGTAATGCTCTCCACGTGGGGTTGCCTCTGAAGACAGCTCGGAAGCTGCAATTAGTCCAATGCTCAGCAGCCAGGTTACTAACAGGAGCGGGGTACAGGGAGCATACAACCCCCTTACTGCGCCAGCTCCACTGGCTGCCAATTAGCTTCTGAGCACAATTCAAAGTGCTGGTCTTAACCTACAAAACCCTATACAGTTCCGGCCCTGTTTACGTGTCCGAACGGATTCTCTCTTATGAACCATCAAGGACATTAAGATCCTCCGAAGAGGCCCTGCTCTCGATCCCACCATCTTCACAAGCGTGTCTGGTGGGGACCAGGGACAGGACCTTCTCTGTGGTGGCCCCTCGGTGGTGGAACTCTCTCCCAGGTGATGTTAGATCTGCCCCTTCCCTGTTGTCTTTCAGGAGGTGGGTGAAGACTTGGTTGTGGAACGAAGCTTTCCCAGAATAGGCTGAGATTGATTATAGTCGGAAATGAATGACCACGTTCACAGATCGAGTTGAATTGGTTTTAAATGGCTATGTGATTTGTATGTATGTATTTTGGTGTTTTATGTTTTTAATATATTGTTGTAACAGGTTTTAAATTTGTATAGCATTGAATTTTTCTGTAAGCTGGTCTGAGTCCCTCTATAGAGGTGAAAAGGTCGGGGTACAAAAATTTAAAATAAATAAATAAACCATACAGAATTTGTCTGAGTCGTATGCTGAGGATTTTGCTGTAAGTGAAAAGGCTGATTCATGAATGGCTGGTTTACACAGGCAAACTTTCATCAGCAATTGCAGTTAGCAAGAGGTGAATCTGCATAGCTAAACAAAGTCTAAACAAGGTTAACCACAAGGAAATTCTGAGCCATTACTGAAAAGAAGCAATTTGTAATTGGGAGCTATCATGAGTACAGTCAGTCCTCCACATTTGTGGGTTTAATTTTTGCAGATTTGATTATTCATGGATTTAATATGGTCTCTAAGGGAATCTCTAGGTCTTCCTCCCCAACTCTAGAATCAGCCTTTGACAAAGTTGACTGTCATGGCCAGCTTGGATAGTGGGGCCATGGAGTTGCTATAAGGGCCAGAGGAGGAGATGGAGGCCAGCAGCTCCCATGAGTCTCCTATGCCTAGCTCAGCCACTGCTGAAGATGAGCTTTCAACTAAATCAAATATTCCACAGTAATCTGTGTAAGACCCTGTAGGTGAGGCTGAAATAAGTATGTCTGAGCAAGCTACAGAAAAATTAGACGTACTCACATCTTTAGAGTGTTACAGAGGACCCGTCTCCCCAGACCTCGCAGATTATCTGAAAAATGCTTGTTCATCAAGGAGCAGCTGAGATCTGGAGATATAAATCACTTAGATCTTTGATTCTTACACTGCAGACAATGCCATTATATGGCTTAAGTCCTGACTTGACCTAGGACCTGATTCTGCTTCTTCCTGGCTTCATATCAAAGGATTTCTGACCAGCTTTTGTAAGTCTGTATCTTGGCATTGGTATATTTGTTTGTTTGTACTTCATGTTTCTTACCTCAGCCTATACTTTTGGGTAATCTGATGTTTTTAAAGGACTCTTGTATCAGGCCTCACTGATGTTAGACTGTTAACATTGGCTAGTTTACTCATTTATACTGTTAGTTTGGACTTAGTTAAGCCGCCCTGAGTCCCTTCTGGAACAGGGGGTGGGATATAACCAAAACTCCTTCTCCTTCTTTAGTGGTCAAATTCAAAATGTTGATCAGAGACATACTGAAGAACCTAGAAATTCCAGGAGAGCTGTTCCCTCAAATAAAAAAAAATCAATGGGTTTTTCACTTCCATGGGGCGTCTGTGCTTCTAATCCCAGCAAATGTATAAGAATGTCTGGAATAACTCCTATTCTCTAGTATAGGAACTGCACTCTCTAATGGTTTTAAAGAATATTTGGATGTATTTATACTACGTTAAATACATTATTCCGACCACAATCTTCTTGAACTTCCAGTACATGAACCACATCAATGCAACAGCACACTGGGAGACACATTAATACTCCCATGTGACATTGTTTGTGAGTAACAGGAAGAGGGAAGAAATGTCTCCATTGTACATATTGTGTTCTGTTCCAAATTACAGAGCTTTTAAAGTGAGCTTTTGGAGGTGTTAACAGGGATTAGTAATGACAAGCAACTACAGCCTGGCAGTGAGACAGAACATCCTTCATCCTCTCTCTGGATAATGGAGAAACATGTATCCTTGTTGTTCTCTGTGTATACTTCACCTAATTTCTAAGGCTGTTCCTTCCATCTCTTTAACAGAAAGATTCTGTCATGACCTAATTGTCCCTAATGGAATGGTGTTGAGAGCCCCTTTCACCACATAGGTACCCCATATGGATTTTCAGTTTCAGTGCAAGTCATTTCATACCAATTTTTGTTCCTTTTCTTCATGAAAACTCACTTCATTTGTTCAGGGCTCAGAAGAGTCAACATACAATTGTGAACAACAACAAAAAAAGAGAAGGGGCCTGTCCTCTGTGATTATTCATCATGCATTGGGAAAAGACCTCCATCTTGAATGTGCTTGAGACATCAAATTTTATGCATTCATAATTCCAGCTTATTTTAATTTGTTTTGAATCGCACTGGGTGATCTAATGGGATGGCTGGAGGTAGAGAAATAGTTAAAATAAATAATAAATGAATACTTTTTATATGATGATGTTTCTACTGGTAGCAGCTGTCAGGGATGGCATCTTAACCTGAAAAAGGCAGCCTCCGAAGATAGTAATGTAAATAAGATTGACCTTTTCACCATTTTGTAAACACACTAATTCAAAATACTGGGAATGTAACAACCAAATACACATAGGAAGCTTAGAATTCCTTATAACATTATATATTCACTCTATTGTTTCACAGTTAATTCACAGTGTCCATGCAGATAATGCAATGCTATACATGCCAGTTGGAGCCAATGTACATCACCGGGATAGACTGTCTATTTTGCGACTGTGGAAAGGCTTATGTGGGGATGTCGTCACGACATCTACGCTCAAGAATGTCTGAACACCGTTCACGTGTACGACCTGGACGTAAAAAGCGCTGTGGAATCGTCAGGTCATTTATATTGCCATCTGGGTGTGCAGACCGAGTGTGGTGAGACAGCATTCTTTGGACAATGGACTGTAATTCCTATTGAACTTTCCCTCCGGTCTCAACACAACCCTATCCCGGTGATGTACATTGGCTCCAACTGGCATGTATAGCATTGCATTATCTGCATGGACACTGTGAATTAACTGTGAAACAAAAGAGTGAATATATAATGTTATAAGGAATTCTAAGTTTCCTATGTGTATTTGCTTTTCACCATTTTGTCATGAAACACCTTACTTGTCTAACATTAATGAAAGTGAAAAGGACAGCAATTGAAAAGTGTGATCCAACACATCATTTAGTATATTATGACCATTGTATCTGCAGGGAATATATTCCCGAATTTACCATCTAAACAGAAAATTTGGAAAATAGTGAACCCTGTTCAAAAGAATGACTTCCACAAGAAGTTATCATAGCATTGCCATGGAGGACCTTGAAAATTCCTAGAGAGAATACCTCCCTAGGAAGTTTCTAGGCCATCTCAGGAAACTCTATGGTAACTACCAGTTGAAGCATACCATAGAATATCCTGGAGTATCTAGAAAATGGCTCAAAATGATATATTTTTTAAGATGTACATAGGAGAAACCACAGGTACTGGCCCTGTCGCTATGAGGGTCGTACCATACAAGTCAAGAGATGAACAAACAAATATAGAAGTTACTCCATGGAAGCAAACTGGAAAGGGAAACAGGAGTTCCCCACAGATCTTGCAAGACATATTGCAGAAGCTCTCTTGAACCCTCATCACACTTGAGCATATTCCCACTTCAATCCACTTTAAATGCTGTGACTGCCTCTTGCAGAATTTTGGGGCTTGTTTTTTTAGGGAGAGGACTTTAAACTGCTCATCCAGAGAAGCCTGGGGTCTCCCTAAACTACAAGCCTCAGAATTCTGCAGGAGGCAGTCACAGAATTTAAAGTGGAGTGAAGTGGAACAATGCTCAAGTGTGATTGGTGCCCTCAGCATACATACGTGCCTACCAAATCACAAACTTACTTCTGGTTGATTGGTTTCTTAAAATACCTCTCCTGCCCCCAAAAATACCACAGAAAAACCCAAAGCATGTCAAAGGTGTACCCAAGCTACTTAGAGAGTATTTGGTGGCATTGTGGTTGAGTCAAACATTAAAGTTTTGAGAGTCACAAAAATATTTAGCTCTGGACCCAAACTGTGCCAAGTTTATGAAGCCTAGACCATTACCTTCTCCCTAAGTGCATTATTTTAATAGAAACAGGAATTTAGTACAGGCAGTCCCTAGGTTACAAACAGTTCTATAGGTTTGTTCTTAAGTTGAATTTGTATGTAAGTTGGAACAGGTACATTTTTAAGTGTAACTCCAGCTGAAGTTTTGGATAGCACAGGGAACAATAACATTTGTTTTCCTGTCTATGCCCCTTATCAGAAGATTTTTCTTCACTTTTCAAAATTCTGACAACTGGATTTTGAAAATCTTGGGTTGTGGAAATAAGGATTGGTGATAAAGCTTAACTGAAGAAACCTTTTCTCCATAATAACTCTTACAGGAGTGAATTTTCCTTCTTTTTTAAAAAAATAGTTTTTATTGAGTTTCCAAAATTAAAAACAGACATAACAAACAAAAATCATACATGCATCTATGCCCAGCTCGACACAATGTCACCTGAGCATTTCCAACATCACACTACATCCTCACAACACATAACCTAGTACTACTTGACTTCCCCTTACCCTTCGACTAGCCTTCTTAAGGGTAGAATTTTCCTTCTTAAGGGTAGATTTCCTCTTACTTCCTTTTGTCTCATCACTTGTTTGTAACGTGGAGTCGTGTATAAATCATATGTTTGTAACTCGAGATTGCCTGTTTTTCCAAGTTCTTTTATAATCTGAATAGCCGTCCCCTGCCACGTGTTGCTGTGGCCCAGTCTGGTGATCTGGAAAATAAAGCAATGAGAAAGTGTTGGTTTCTAATATATGTAATTTCTTTATGCTTGTGGGTAAACAGTATTTCTTGTTGTTTCTTTGTCAGTGTTGGTGTAGAGATTGTCTGGTTTGCCTACTCTGGAACATGTAACATATAATTGTCCTTCTGTAGGGGTCCCTTTACAATCTATGATACTATATCTCTCATGAATCATATATATCTATCTATATCTATGGCTGGATGGCTCTTTGTCAGGAGGGCTTTGATTATGTTTTCTTGCCCTGGTGAAGGGAGTTGGTCTGGATGGCCTTAAGCCGAAACAATAATAAATAAGACAGCATTTCTCAATATGAGGGTCGGGACCCCTAGAGGGGTCATGAGGGGGTGTCAGAAGGGTCACCAAAGACCACCAGAAAGCACAGTATTATCTGTTGGTCATGGGGGTTCTGTGGAAGTTTGGCCCAATTCCATCATTGGTGGGGTTCAGAATGCTCTTTGATTGTAGGTGAACTACAAATCCCAGTAACTACAACTCCCAAATGTCAATGTCTATTTTCCCAAAACTCCATCTCTGTTCATATTTGGGCATATGGAGTATTAATGCCAAGTTTGGTCTAGATCCTTCATTGTTTGAGTCCACTGTGTTCTCTGGAAGTGAGTGAACTACAACTCCAAAATTCAAGGTCGATGCCCACGAAACCCTTCTAGTGCTTTCTATTGGTCATGGGAGGTTTAAAAATTATTTGAAATCAGATTACATTCGTATAAAAAGTTAATTTAATTGTTTTTTGAACCACGTGCTCCAACCCAGAAGTATAATTTCCTTACCAAACCTGGGGGCCTCCATTTTTGTATTTGTCACGTAATTCACGTAATTACGTTGTATGGCTTCTTTGCCCTTAGTAGACGCATGTTCTCATTGGCTAATGAAACCACCTGCTTCCCTTTAGCCAATCAGCCCCAAGGGGGGGGGGGAGGGAAGGAGGGAGTGGTTTGCACTCCTTCCTTTCCTCCTCCCCCCTCCCTGCTGACAGGCAACGCGATAATGCTCGGTGCTTCTCAGCCCCAAGGGGGGGGAGGGAACGTGGGTTTCTCCCATCCAGGCAAGCAGGAGGGGGGTGCTCCTCCACTCCTCCTTCCCTGGATGGGAAAAACGCGCATCGCTGCCAGGGGAGAGGAAGATGCGGGGTTAAAGTTAACCCCCCTCCTCCTCTCCTCTGGCAGGGGTGCATCTGTGTATTTCCCCCTTGATTTGCCTGTGCTTTTAACAGTGTCAGTCAGTCCTGTTTCCCTGCTTTGCCCAGTTAAGAACTAATAACGAATTTCTTTATTAATTAAGTTACATTTCAGAATTTTTTGGATTTTTTTTGTAAGTATTTCTATTACTAATTTTAAAAAATTCCCCCCCCCATTTGTAGTTTAGAATCAATTTTTTTATTGATCAACCAACCCACACACACACACACATACATATACATATATATATATACACGCATACATACACACACACACACACACACACACACTAGCTTGGGGACCCGGCGGTGCCCGGGTTATTTGAGAAATGCATTGCGTGCCAAGGTAGGTCTTTGGTACTTCAAGTCCCATCATCCACGGTCCACCCTCCTGTAAACTGTAGAAGGATGGAGACCGGGTCATGGGGGCACAGGGTGCCAAGTGTAGCCTTTTTAGGTCGTTGTTCAGGGC
This sequence comes from Anolis apletophallus, assembly GCA_030556195.1. Classification (NCBI taxonomy): domain Eukaryota; kingdom Metazoa; phylum Chordata; class Lepidosauria; order Squamata; family Anolidae; genus Anolis; species Anolis apletophallus. Next base: position 37,964,762 of record JARBWK010000005.1, read on the forward strand.
TGCAGTGTACTGTGGGAAATGAAGGCTTTGAAAGTACTACAAATCCCATAATCCATGGAGGTACCTCAAGTCCCACTCTTCTCCATACGGCAGTAGAATGTAGAGTGGGTCATAGGGGCACTGTGTGTCAAGCTTGGTATTGCATTGGGCCTCTGTGGCAAGTTGTATTTCTATGCTTTTATGCTTTTATGTTTTTATGTTTCAGTAGAATGTATTAAACTGTACTGTGATATTGTATGTGTACTATGTAAACTGCCCCGAGCCTGCCGGAAGGAGCGATATATAAAAATGAATAATAAATACATAAATAAGTGTGGTCCTGATCTGCCATTGGTGTGGGCCACTGTGCTCTAAGCAAGTGAGTTAAAGTACTGCATTTTCCGTCATCCATGGTGCATCCTACCTCAAACTACACCAAGATTTAGAGTGCATCTTGGGGGGGGGGGGGTCTGTGGGCCAAGTTTGGTCTTGTTCTGTCATTGTTGTGGACCAAGTCAGGAAAATGAAGTTGAGGAAGCCTTACTGTCAAATCTGGTTCTGGCCTAGTCAGGATAATCAAGTAGAGGAAGCCTTACTGTCAAATCAGGTTGTGGCCTAGTCTGGGAAATTAAGTAGAGGAAGCCTTACTGGCAAATCAGGTTGTGGCCTAGTCTGGAAAATCAAGTAGAGGAAGCCTTACTGCCAAATCAGGCTGAGGCCTAGTTTGTTAAATCAGCTGAAGGATGCCTTTTTTTAAAGTGCACTCTCTGGCACCTTTGAGATTTTGGATGTTGGAATGTTGGCCATGCAGAGTCCGTTATGCAAATTTTCCCTCAGTGGCAACCAATCTTCTCTGCCTGGTGCCTTAGAGGGTTGGAATTCTGAGGCTGGCCAGTCAAAGCCATTTATGCAAATAATCCTGGAGTGGCAGCCAATCGAAACGCTGGCACATATTCCTCCCGTCGCTCGGCCCACCCGCCCACCCGCCCACTGCCTGCATTACACTGTTACTTTTATTATATATATTATATATATATATATATATATATAGAGAGAGAGAGAGAGAGATGACTAAACTATAATTTATTTTATGCACAAATTCAGCACAGAGGAGACGGCAGAGGCATAAAGTACAATAATCCTAAATTGTATCCGTATTTAAAAACCTTACTTGAAACAGACAAGAGCAAGTAAGCAAGGTTCCTAAGCCACTGACCAGGGAGCTTTCTCCTTCAGTTGCCTTTAGTACAACAAGAGCTCTGTAACGGCAGGAGCACTATGTTAAACTGGTTTGAAAATAAGAAGGTATTGCCTGCCAAGGTAGTTAACATTAATGAAACACTCCTCTGACTCTCTTTGAACCCTGAAAATGCAAGTTTCCAAATCCTAAAATTATTTTATTTTGATCCCTGCCACTGCCATCCCTTCTCCTCTCTCTTGCATTTCAGAAGGGTCCAAATGCTTCAGGTTTGGCTGGATTCGCTTGGCTGACAAAAGTTAACAAGGAGCCAGTGACTTATTCTTTTTCTCTGTCTTCTTCCATTTCTCCTTTTCTCTCTCATGTATGTACGTCTGTGTAATATTCATCTACATATATGGAAGCAGACCAACATATAAACATTCTTTACTGTCTGGACGGCAGCCTGGTTCACTTTCAGAACTTTTTATTGCAATATGCGCTGGAGTGCAGACATAGGAAACAGAAAAATGGAAAAGCCGGGGGTGGAGGAATAGGAGCCATCAGTTGACAGAATAATATAAAGGAGAGAGGCTTAATTAGTGTCTTAAACCCCCTCTCAAGAAACTGGAGAAGTCAAGCAAGTTTCTTGAAGATGCCCAAAATAGTATGAAAACAGCTATATTCCTATATGTCAAAGTTCATGTACCATATACTCCATAGAGTTGAAGAAGCTATTGGGCAAGATGGGAAATATAGCTTGGGAAAGGGGAAATGACCACTCAACAGTGAAATAACAAGGATTCCACTGCAAATCTCATTAGAGGGGCTTAAATTTATATTTTGGAATTAAGGGGAGTGGGGTCATTCTTGGAAGTATTTCTTTGTCAGCCAATTAAAATGATGGTTTTTGCAAAGTTAATGAGACCCATCTGGATCTTGGCTGCAGCCAGGAGCGTTAGGTCAGAAACTATTCCATCAATAGCCAGCTTGGCCCAGTATGAGACATTTACAGTGAATTGATGGCCAATACTGTGGATGTAGAAGCCAATTTCCTAGACTTCTTTTCCAGAGCTTCCAGAATACCTTCGTCATTTGTGCCTTAAAAGGGACTGTCCCGGGGGTTTTTCTCACTAAGAATAACACAATACAATGCAAGAGGCTCTGTTTTTCAGAAACTGCCAATTTCATCAGAAGAATAAGGACTGGGTTTTTATGGCAAAAGGCTCATGATTCCTTTTATTTATTTATTCATTTATTTTGTTTTATATCCTGCCCTCTCTCCCTCATTGAGGGACTCAGAGCAGCTAGCTTTTTCATTCACTGGTGAATGTTCACAGTACATCTTAAAGATGAACTGTTGAACAGCCATGCTTTATTGATAGTATCAGGCAAACAGTTGAGCGCATTTTCCATAAAGACTTAGACAATGAGGTAACTACTGACTTGGACTTGTCTTTCTTGATTTAGGGCCCTTTTACACTGTAATACTATGATTCTACTTTAGTGGTCATGGTTCCATCCTTTGGAATTCTGGAATTTGCCCTTTAAGGAGAAGTGTTTAGAATTGTCAGCCAGAGAGCTCTAGTGCCTACAAACCACAAGTTTCCACAGGGTGCAGCCAGAGCAGTTAAACTAAAAGTTTTGGCTGTGTCTATGCCTATCAGAATGCACAGGTTTAAACCCTCTGGAGGTGCTCCTATGCAGCCAGGAGCGTTCCAGAGAAAGGGCACATTGGGGCTACTTCTGCTACTGTGCCACTACAAGCAATTTCTCCCTCTGAAGTCAGAATTCAGAATTCAGGGATGGTGGCCTGCTGGGAGCAGCTGCTGGGAGTGCCGAAGCCGGGGGAGGGGGGCATGCCCCACCCCCCACCCCCGGCTTCAGCTCTCACAGTTTCTCCAGTATTGAGGGGACAGTGCCAGCACAATGCTGGCTTGGCACTGTCCCCTCAAGAATTTGACTTGAATAATAATAATAATACTTTATTTATATATTGCTCTATCTCCTCGATGGGGACTCAGGGCGGTTTCCAAGTAAAATCACCAAAACATATAGAGTAAAAACAGCTTGACATAAAATTAACAAAACAACATAAGCATAAATTTATCACAGTAACACATATATATTAAAAATAATTCTGCCTGTTCAGAGCAATTAAAAGGCCGGGCCGAGGCTAGTGCAAACTCAAAAATATGAGGGGACCGGGAATTAAGTACTGCTTTCAGGCTGGACAGATAATGGGATGGTCCAGAGATGTCTATTTGAGACTGTCAGGTAAATAGAGTTCTCTTTCCACAGTGTCCTGGGTAACAAATAGTTCATGTCATTTGCCTTCTATTACATTCAAGGATAGAGTCCAAAATATTACAGTATAGTCTTGCTTATCCAGCCTTCGCTTATCCAACATTCTGTATTATCTGACACAGTCTGCCTCCCGCCCGGATCCACAGGTGAGGGAAGTGGAGTGTATATTTACCTGTGGAATAATACACAGGGTGGAAGAAAGAATACTTGTTTGTTTTGGTGCTAAATTTGTAAATACAGGAATTACTACATAACGTCACCATGTATTGAACTGCTTTTTCTGTTGATTTGTTATAAAATATAATGTTTTGGCGCTTAATTTGTAAAATCATAACATAATTTGACATTTAATAGGCTTTTCCTTAATCCATCCTCATTATCCAACAGTGTCACTTATCCAACATTTTGCCGGCCCGTTTATCTTGGATAAGTGAGACTCTACAGTGTACATATGTATAAAAGTTCTGTAATCATGGTGCACATGGTTGTGCAGTTCATATGGTTATGCTTTGTTCTTTTAAAGTCCGTATTGTCTGCTCGTGAGCATCAGGGCATCAGTGCAAAGGCAGATAAGCACAGATAGAGCAAGATATAGCCAAGGATAGAGAAAGACAAGGAATTCATTTAAAAGGATTCTTTTAGGGCAAAAAATGCAATTAATTCAGGGGACTAGATACTTAGTTGCGAGGGTGTGGTAAATGGTAAATTGACTGCTTTGGTCAGGTTTGAGATGTGCACTGGTCTGAATCAGCGCACATCTCAGGGTTCAAACTGAAAAGGAATGATAGCTTTTGGGGAACAGTCTTTGGAAGGGGTTGGGGCTGCTATTGATCTGTTGCCAGTTGAGTAGAAGCTCACTTAGTGTAAGGATGCTGTCCTGTTTCATTCTGGTGGTCCATTCTTTGGGAAACAATCCTGAAAGGGGGTGGGTAGGTACTATGTTCAACAACACTTCACAGTGACAGAGGCAGCTCCAATATGCCCTCAGATTATCACTACAGTATTGCATTCCAAATTGTAACTTCAGCTGGATGCCATGCTCCACTATTCTGCTGCTGAAATGTAGTTAAAGCCAAATCTAAATCCCTCTTTCATGTACGGAAATGGCAACATAACACATGAGCTCCTGTCTAGTATTGTGTTGTTGATGATCGCACTATAGGGTTTTCTCGGCAAGATTTATTCAGAGGACATTTGCCATTGCCGAGAGGCTGAGAGTGGGATTTGCCTAAGGTCACCCAGTGGATTTCAATGGCTAAGCAGGGATTGATCCCTAGGGCAGTGTTTCTCAACCAGTGTGCCATGAGCGATCAATAGGTGTGCCGCGAGAAAAGCTCTCTGCCCTCCTGAAGGAGAAAGCTCCCTGGTCAGTGCCTCCTCCTCCTGTCGAACTCCTGCTGCTTGGGGGAGGAGGAGGAAGGGCCGGGCAGCAGCGAAGAAAAAGAAGGGGCTGGGGCGCCGCCTCCTTCGGCCGTTTCCCCAGCCAGCCTCCAATCTGCCATGACTCCCACCATGACTCTTGCCCCTCGCTCGCTGAAGCTGCACAGAGGAGGAGCCCTGCCCACTGAAGCCCATCATGCTCCTCTGTGGGAGAGCTGAAGCCGGGGGAGGGGGCTCACACAGCTTTGCTAGCCTTGAGGGGCAGTGCCAAGCCAGCAGTGGCAGAGCCAGCACAATGCTGGCTTGGCACTGCCCCCTCAAGGCTGGCGAAGCTGTGGGAGAACTGAAGCGGGGGGGGGGGCATGGCACGGCCTGGCTCCTTCCCCTCCCCCGGCTTCGGCACTCCCAGCAACTGCTCCCAGCAGGCCACCATCCCCCAGCCGTTCTTTACTGTGTTAGAGTGTCATTTTGTGTCATTTTGGTTGGTGGTGTGCCCCCGGATTTTTTTAATGTTAAAAGTGTGCCACAGTTCAAAAAAGGTTGAGAAACACTGCCCTAGGGTCCCTTAATCCTGTTTCACACTCAGACCATTTGCACCATGCTGATTCAAATGTAAGTAAAGAAAATTGTAAGGTGTTTTCAAAGATGTATTGAAAATAACATCAGTATGATTTATCAGTTTATCTTCATTATAATCCAACAACAGCTATAACAACATAACGATTCTGAGTCCATACATTTTAACAAGACTTATGTACGTCTACTTTCTGTCAGATAAATCCCATTTTTAATTACTACTAACATTTTTCTCTTTGTCATTTCTAAAAAAAGCTTCCGTCACTGGTATTCCTTTCTACACTGTCTGTACACCATTGTGGATAAAGTGTAGTCTTATAGATGTTGGATTATAACCTCCATGAGTCCCAGCTAGCAAGGTGAACAAGGAATTCTGGAAATGCAGTCCAAGAGCACCTGGAGAGGCACATCTTCCCATTCCTGTCCTAAATCACTGAGCAAATTTGGACTACATTGTTAAAATACATCCCTCAACAAGCTATGTTTTAGTAGACATTTGGAAGCTTAACATCTGTAAAATAGTGTGGCGTGGATTTGTTCTCTGGGCACAGTTTAGCAAAAGTGAAACACGCCATTAATGGAATCAATGGAATCATCTTTCAAGTATTAGACTTACCTAACATTTGGAGAACTGCATCCCCTTTGTATGTGTAAACACAAGAGGTAACTATGTTGAGTAATGTCTTGACTTCTCTGTTCTAAGTCAAAGGGCATGCCTTGGTGGATGCCACACATTGCTGCATATGGATTCTGAGTTGTCTGAAAAGCAATAGTATTGGATGGGGATCTCTCAGACTTCAAAGATGAAATTTATTTATTTATTTATTGTTCATTTTTGTATTCCGCTGCCAGGCTGCGGATAAATAAACGGGCAACATGTCACAACATGTCGACATGTGGCCCTACAATAAAAGCATAAAAACATAAAAGCACATTAAAACACATTACATCACCACACTGAGTATGGGAGAATTTACATTTCTTTATCATTTGCCAGTGTGATAAATGGGCCAAACAATTACCTGCTTTTCCTTTTGTTTATTCAAGGACATTCAAACTTGGGCTACCACCATGTTGAAACGGTTATGCTTCAAAGCAGTGTCGATGAAGAACAGAGGAAAATGGAGGAGGAAGAGGGCAAAAATCCTAAAAACTGATTTGCGATACAGCTTCCAAATGAAACCTGCCCATATAATTCAAAAGGCCCAGGTTCTTGTCATGAAACAAAGTGGAAGAGCAGGTTAGATTAATTTCATCTAAAGTGTTTCCGGAACCAGAATGTCTCTAGCATATTGTTTCTCTCCTTCCTTTTTTGCTGGTTGTTACCATGAAAATGTATCTATATGGGGCCAAAAATCTGGGATGGTCCAAAGCATGGCAGCTTGGAACCAGCCCCGGATTCTTCCACGGTGTTTACACCACTTTGCTCCTGAACCACATCAGCACTGGGAGCAGAGTCCTCACTGCTTAGATGGCCCAAACCCAGTTTGACCCAACTGGACAGTCCCCTTATGTTTCATTTTTCATTGCTTTAGAAGTGGCCAGAGAGTTCCTTGCTATTGCTCACTGCCTTTGGCAATGTCATCAGAAGTGTCTGCACAATTTGGAAGAAGTCATGTGGGCACTTGTGTCTACATCAGCAATGGTGCTGAGTGACAGCCAGGAGCTCGCTGGAGATCTGCGACAAAGTTAAGTGCCATCCTATTTTCACTCTGCTCTGGATTGGTGTGGATCTGAATCAGAACCAGCCCAACTGCTCATATACATACCTATGGTTCTAAATGCTTCCAAAGTACTTACAAAACAAAAGTTCTGGTAGCGAACATTTCAGAACTCTAACAAAACTTTCAAAATTTCGTTATAAATGGCAGTTCCTAATTGGTTCTGTCTTAAGAATAGCCAATAATGAAATAATAATGAAATTTTGATAGAGTTTTGAAATGTTCACTACCAGAACTTTTGTTTCATAAGTACTTTTGAAACATTTAGAACCATGGGTCAACCAGGTCTTATACCTAATGAGGGAAAATTGCATTACATGGGTCTGTCCTGTGTTAGCAGCAAAATAACCCCATGCATCATGTCAATTTCTATCCATTTCAAAATATAAGGCCCATGTAAAGGGGCCCTGAATCAGGCCATTCATTTATCTAGTTCTGCATTGCTGTTTCAGACTGGCAGCAACTAATCCATATGCCATGTTGAGATCTTTCCCTCTAGTTTTCTTAAATGACTCAAGAAACAGGACCTCCTGACATGCAATCACATAGAAACAGCTTATATGTCAGCTCATTTCACCTCAAACCCCAAACTTCATGCTTCAAATAAAGTGAGTGTATATGTTGAACTATTCAGTCAAGTGAGATGCCATGTTCAAATAATTTTCTATAACTCAAGCATAAAATAAATAACTCTGCCCATACTTTCCTAGAACCCAAATTCTTTTTAAAGACTGAAATTGTACCATTCCTTTAAAATGCTGTGTAAATATGAATGAAACCAGTTGGAAGAAAACTGGAAGACAACTTAGCCAAAACATTTGTGTTTCTTGTCTGAAGCCATTCAACAAATTAGCACTGGAGCCAGTCATGCGACCATAAGTTCTTGGTCTGGACCTACTAGACTTTCCTGTCTTATTTTTTTTTGCTAACTATGAAGAAGCCCCCAATGCTTTGCCTTGCCATTGGTCTATCTGTTTTCCTTAATTTTTCTCTCCAATGGTTTTCCACTGATACATCCAGAATGGAAAGTTCTATTTAAATAGTTTTCCCTTTGTTTTTTTGGATGAAAGCTTGGAGAGCTTTAAAATGCCGAAGTCGGCATCTTCCTTCTAGTTTTCCTTGGAGGAAATATGTTTTAACAAAAATTTTATTGACTCCATCATGGAACCAGTAACAGACAGACCAAGAATAGTGAGCAACATGGGGCTACAGTCTAAAATAAAGGAGTTATTTAGATGCCAAATCATCTTTAAAATCACTTAGAGGGATGTATAAAATTATATGATCAAAAATGTCTCCATTTAAACTGTGACTAGGAATTATATACCAATGTTCTTGACATAAAAAACCTATCAGCTACAATTAGAAGAACTTGGTTTTTAGGAAGTTATGTGATCTGGAATGTGCCCTACTGGATCATACTAAATATCTACAGATGGGGGACTTGTGGCTTTCTAGATATTGCTTTACAATGCCCTTATTACTTCTGTCCTTTTGACATACTGCTTTAAGCTAGTGAGATTGGGTGGGTGGTAACTGGAGTCCAACAACAAATGGAAAGCCACAGATTGCCTGCGACTAGGATAATCAATCCTGTATACCAGCAGTGGTGTATTATATTCCTCTGAGTAACTCACAAGCCAAGGCAACATAATTCAATCCCTTTTGTTAATTATATGGCATATGTAATTTATTCAAAATTAACCAAAGCCCATTAGGTTTTTTACTTTAATCCAGTAAATATATTTCACAGGAAACTTTCACTTTATCCAGCAGATAAAGGTATTTCTCTCCAGCAAATGATTGCTGCCGTGTCATGGCGCTGGAGCTTGAGCACCTCAATGATGCCACAAGCGAAACTGTGAAAGAACTCCCAAGACAGGATGGTTGTGACAGAGAGGTCAGACCAAGTGCGATCCCTGGGGAAGGCAATGGCAAACCACCCCAGTATTCTTGCCAAGAAAACTAAATGGACCAGTACAACCAGAGATATGTTGGTATGCCATCGGAAGATGGGAATCCCAGGTCAGAAGATGGTAAAAATGCTACTGGGGAGGAGCAGAGGATAAGTTCAACTAGTTCAACTAGTGATGACACAGCTAGCTGAAAGCTGAAAACTGAAAGCTGAAAGGAAGGCTAGTGGCTGACGGTGCTGGAGGTGAATAATGTATTCAAATGCTTTAAAGATCAACAACCATAGGAACCTGGAATGTAAGATCTATGAGCCAGGGAAAACTGGATGGAGTTATTGGTGAGATGGCAAGACTAAAGATAGATATTCTGGGGGTCAGCAAACTGAAATGGACTGGAATGGGCCACTTCACGCCAGATCTACTACTGTGGACAAGAGGAACATTGAAGAAATGGAGTAGCTTTAATAATTAATAAGAAAGTCACTAAAGCAGTGCTTGGATGCAATCCAAAAAATGACAGAATGATCTCAATTCGAGTGCAAGCCAAGCCTTTCAACATTACAGTGATCCAAATATACGCCCCAACCACAGCTGCTGAAGAAGCAGAAGTAGATCAGTTCCATGAGGATCTACAGCACCTACTGGATAATACACCTAAAAGAGACATTATTTTCATTACAGGAGACTGGAATGCTAAGGTGGGAAGTCAAATGACAACTGGGATCACAGGCAAGCATGGTCTGGGACAACAAAATGAATTGAAACTTAGGCTGATAGAATTTTGCCAGGAAAACTCATTGTGTATAACCTAAAAGACGGCTCTATACATGGACGTCAGCAGATGGGCAACAATGAAATCAGATTGACTACATCCTTTGCAGCCAAAGGTAACGGACATCCAGTCAGTGAAAACAAGGCCTGGGGCTGACTGTAGTTCAGATCATGAACTTCTTATTGCTCTATTTAGAATAAGACTAAAGAGATCAGGGAAAACACACAGACCAGTTAGATATGATCTCACTAACCTTTCCTAGTGAATATGCAGTGGAGTTGAAGAACAAATTTAAGGGACTCGATTTAATAAATAGAGTCCCAGAAGAACTATGGACAGAAGTCCGTGACAATGTACAGGAGGTGGCAACAAAGTACGTCTCAAAGAAAAAGAAAATCAAGAAGGCAAAATGGTTGTCTACTGAGACACTGGAAGTAGCCCAAGAAAGGAGGAAAGCAAAAGTGATAAGGTGAGATATGCCCAGTTAAACGCAAAATTCCAGAGGTTAGCCAGAAGAGATAAGGAAGTATTTTTTAAACAAGCAATGCATGGAAGTGGAAGAAGAAACAGACTAGGAAGAACAAGATACCTCTTCCAGAAAATTAGAAACATTAGAGGTAAATTTCAGGCAAAATGGGCATGGTCAAAAACAAAGATGGCAGGGACCTAACAGAAGCTGAAGAAAAAATCAACTTATATCCCCATATCAAAAAAGGGAAATGCTAAAGAATGCTCAAACTTTCATACAGTAGCTCTTATTTCTCATGCCAGTAAGGTAATGCTCAAGATCCTAAAAGGAAGACTCCAGGAATACATGGAGAGAGAGTTGCCAGATGTACAAACGGGTTTGAAAAAGGCAGAGGAACGAGAGATCAAATTGCCAATATCCGCTGGATAATGGAGAAAGGCAGGGAGTTTCAGAAAAACATTTATTTCTGCTTTATTGACTATTCTAAAGCCTTTGACTGTGTGGATCATAATAAATTGTGGCAAGTTCTTGGTGGTATGGGCATATCAAATCACCTTGTCTCTCTCCTGAGGAATCTGTATAATGAGCAAGTAGCAACAATAAGAACTGACAATGGAACAACAGACTGGTTCAAGATTGGGAAAGGCGTACGACAGGGTTATATACTCTCACCCAACCTATTCAACTTGTATGCCGAACACATCATGTGAAGTGTGGGGCTTGATGAATGCAAGGCTGAGGTTAAAATTGCTGGAAAAAACATTAACAATCTTAGATATGCAGATGATACCACTTTGATGGCTGAAAGCAAGGAGGAGCAGAGGAGCCTTCGAATCAGGGTGAAAGAAGAAAGTGCAAAAGCTGGGCTGCAGCTAAACATTTTTTTAAAACCCCAATATTATGGCAACACAAATGATTGATAACTGGCAAAGAGAGGGAGAAAACGTGGAGGCAGTGACAGATTCATATTTCTAGGTGCAGAGATTACTGCAGACGCAGAGTGCAGCAGGAAATCAGAAGGCGCTTACTTCTTGGGAGGAGAGCAATGTCCAATCTCAATAAAATAGTGAAGAGTAGAGACATCTCACTGGCAACAAAGATCCGCATAGTCAAAGCAGTGGTATTCCCCGTAGTCACCTACAGATGTGAGAACTGGACCTTAGGGAAGGCTGAGCGAAGGAAGATACGTGCTTTTGAATTGTGGTGTTGGAGAAAAGTTCTGAGAGTGCCTTGGACAGTGAGAAGATCCAACCAGTCCATATTTCAGGAAATAAAGCCCGGCTGCTCACTGGAGGGAAGGATATTAGAGGCAACGATGAAGTACTTTGGCCACATCAAGGGAAGAAAGGCAAGCTTAGAGAAGATAACTATGCTGGGGAAAATGGAAGGAAAAAGGAAGAGGGGCTGACCAAGGGCAAGGAGGATGGATGGTATCCTTGAAGTGACTGGCTTGACTTTGAAGGAGCTGGGGGAGGTGACGGCCGACAGGGAGCTCTGGCATGGGATGGTGGGTCACGAAGAGTCGGATGCGACTGGATGAATGGAACCACAACAAAAGGTATTTCTCTTGACATAATTACTCTTACAGTTACACAGCTTCTTTTCTCTTTCTTTTATTTTCCATTAAGAGGAATTTCTATACTTAATTCAAAATTAAAGCATATCTAGTTTGTGATATGTTTGTGTCAGCTTTCACTAGCACTTTCATTTTTTTCCCATTAGCACATTTCCCAAAACTTGGAAACCCTTCTTTCATGTGCTCTATCTTTTTTTTTTTACCATACTGCCAGAGTCTCTTGCTGGCCATTCTGTCTGGGGTTTTGATGTTACTGCAATTCAAAAAATAATATTTCCATTATTCCCCTTTTCTGTTTTATGGTCTGCATGCCCACAGTGATAAGACACAATCCTCAACTGCTACCTCACTCCCTATATATATCAGGATCCCTGCTGGTTTAAAATCACTGCATTGATACAACACAACAGAATCAGAGCCCCTGGTGGTGCAATGGGTTAAACCCTAGTGCTGGCACGACTGAAGACTGACAAATCGGAGGTTTCAATCTGGGGAGAGTGTGGATGAGCTCCCTCTGTCAGCTCCAGCTCCCCATGTGGGGACATGAGAAAAACCTCCCATATGGATGGTAAAACATCAAAACATCCAGGCGTCCCCTGAGCAACATCTTTGCCGATGGCCAATTCTCTCACACCAGAAGTGACTCGCAGGTCCTCAAGTAATTTCTGACTCAAAAACAAACAAAACAGAATCTTGATGCAACCAAAGGGAAAATTACATAGTTTTACCACATGCTTACACTGGTAACACCAGCACACATTCTGCTTCCTAGAAGCAGAAAGTCTAGGAAAACTGTCCCTGCATAGTATTCTTTATATACAATGGAGAATGTCTTATTGATTTGGAAACAAGATCAAGTAATTCAGAATTCATATCAGAAGACTCTGGAAAGAAACAAAGCAACCAGCCCAACCAACTTCCCTTTGTAAAAACTTTGCAAATATGAGGTCTTCCTCTCTTCCCATTCTTGTTCTCCTCAGGGCAGGCCACCTAATTGTATCTGACTTGGTCCTATGTTCAGCAAGAACGTTAATGAGCCCTCCAGAAGAAATACATCTCAGGGTACACCGGGTAGGGGGAAAACAGTAACAAATATAATCTCAAGCATAATTACTTTTATTTTCATATTATTCCTGCTGACTTTGTCCAAAGAACTCACATTAGAGGTCAGCACCTTATGGAGCAACACCAGGAAGTCACTGGGGTCCGTTGGTTCGGGATGGTGATTTGACATGCCTGTCTGTCGGGGTCTCCAATAAGCTTGTTATGCAGTATGCAGAGATATGACAGGAAAGAACTAAGTGCTTACATAGGCAAATTAGATTTGACAAATGCTAAAGAATTCCTCCATTGTGGGAATTTTTCCAGACGTTTTGGCATTCTAAGTTTAATAGATGATGAAAAACCCAGCAATAACAAGCACTGGCTTTATTGGTTGTTCCACTGTGTCCCACCTCCCATCTATTCCAATGTTATACTTCACCAACAGTAGCACAAACATTGGTGAAAATAAAGAATGTGGTTATTCAGTTTCATAAACTGGAGCGTCCCCAACAATCACAGCAATGTTGGTTTTTTGCCATCCTTACAAAGAGTAGTATATACTATGCTAGAGGAAAGACATCTCTCTGAAAGCCAAGGGAACCAATTTGTGGCTGCAGCTGGTTTCCATATCATGAAGGAGCCAATGGCCCTCTTCTTTTTGGTCTTGGTGCATTTACAGGGCAAAATTAATGGTTACTTCTATCTCAATGTGCAAACATTTAGATAGAAGTAAATGGCTCATCGTTTATAAGAATACATCAGTACATGTGGCTTTATCAATCAATGGGCTACCCAGAACCATCAAGAATAAAAGTAAAATGTGCACTGTGAAAAAAACCCTGACTGGAAACAAAAGCAAAGCTTCTGGAAGCTGATGCTGGGTAAATCTGTCGGGGTTTTTTTTTCCATTTCAATGCTCTAGCCCAGACGTGGTTCCATTATTAGACACAGTGAGATGGCCACCTCAGGTAGCAGATGTGAGGAAGGGCATGGGGCAGCAGAGGAGATGCAATCTCCATCACTGCCAAAACAGTAGAGATGTCTTCAGGGGCTCTTTCTTACTGCACGATTACAGTGCCATAATTCCATTTTAATCACCAAGTTCCTATCCTCAAATTCTGGGATTTGCAGTTTGGAAAGCTACATTTAGGATTCTCAGAGAACTCTGTTGCTTCATCAAACTAGAGATCCTAGGATTCCACAGGTTGTACCCATGCAGTTAAACTTGAATTGTAGTGCAATAATTGTGGAAGCAGCGTGGAAGCAAGAGTCAACCATTAATAGACATTTTAGCTTTCCTCAACAGGCAGCAGAATTGTCTTGGATCCACTCCATCTATCTTAAAGGTGGTCTCCTATGATGCTAATTTTGGCCAAAGCAACTGTATCTTGCACTCCAGATAGGCTTGTGACTCCATACATTGTGAACACAAGCAATACTATGCAAGTAACTATGAAAGCGAAATGTACTTTTAAGATAGTTGCAATCTAAGTGGGTTTTTTACGGACCCCCCCCCCCCAAAACCCAACAACTGCCATTTACAACTGTCCTGTGTTTTTCTATCACTGTCACTATGGATTTTATCCAACTCTAAAGAATGTCCTTAATACTTTTTTTATAATCTTGCATAATCATATTTGGACATTACAACAATTTTTTCTATGTACTTCTAAATGTTGTGATAGTACAAGTGACTTTCTTGGAAAAAGAGGATTTGTTCCTTACAGATTCTGTGAATCTGGCCCCAAATCTGTTTAAGGATCCAACCTATGGAACCAATTTCTGTTCTTCAATCCTGGCTCAGCATACAGAGTAAAACGGTTCCCATTCTGGGTATGCACTGGTTCTCTGCCCAGTAAAATAAAGCTGCAGCTGGTAACCAGCTGCCCCTAAACAATGCATTTCCATAAGCCCAAATCATAAGTGATCCAGCCTGCCTTTCACTTTAACTGTATCCTAAGAGCACTTAGCAACCAATGTGATACAGATGCTGACATCATATATGTTTTTGTTCCACTCACCTTCTTTGCTCCTTTCCCTGGTCAGAATGGGTCTCTTTTTGAAAGTGAAAGAGGTTAAGATGGAATAATTGTTAATGCCAACTAGAGAAGGCCCATTGAATATAAGCTGTTTTTAAAAATAAGTGTTGATTTATCAAGCCCTCATTAATGTAATGGGTTTACTGGAATTGGAAAAGTACAGACTTCCAGATATTGTTGGACTGCAAGTCCTAGCAGGCCAATGATGAAGATTTCTGGGAATTGCAATATTTTTCTCTGTATGGAAAATCAAGACTGATGCGCCAGCCCATATTATTGTTTGCATATGCTTGATTTGCAAAGTTATATCTGTCCACTGGCTGTAAAGAGATTTCAAGAAATTCATGATAAATGGAAAGTTAATTAGTAATAGTTTTGCTTGAGCAATGTGTGCGATGGCTTGCAGAAGGATTGGCAGCTGCCCAGGAAAAAAACAACTGCTTTTCTTGATCAGCAGTGAAGCTTTACATATGAAAGTGAAGACAACATAAGCATATGCTACTGTGCCCACATTAATTCCTGTTAAAGATGCAGTCAAAAAGGTACTTGTTGAGTTCTTAATATTTAATATTTTGAAAATGAATACATTCAAAAATACAATAAGTAATTATCCCACTCTAGATAATCCACAGATATATAAACCCCACTTGCCAAGTTCCCAACAACTCACAACCTCTGAGGATGCCTGGTATAGATGTGTATGAAACGTCAGGAGAGAATGCTTCTGGAACATGGCCATACAGCTGTGAAAACTCACACCAACCCAGTAATAATATTTTAATGCAAACAGAACAATACATTATCAAAGCAATTGCATTAAAATATTTAAAAATTCACATAAGAGGCAGAAAGAAAAAGTATACCAATCCACCAAAATAAAAATCAGTTGGATTAACCAGCCAATCAGTTGGCAAAGCCCTGCTTGAGTAAAAAGGCATTTGCCTGCCAGCAGAAGGACAAATAGGACTAAGGTAAAGGTAAAGGTTTTCCCCTGACTTTAAGTCCAGTTGTTTCCAACTC
Source organism: Anolis apletophallus (assembly GCA_030556195.1). Taxonomy (NCBI): domain Eukaryota; kingdom Metazoa; phylum Chordata; class Lepidosauria; order Squamata; family Anolidae; genus Anolis; species Anolis apletophallus. Next base: position 37,980,735 of record JARBWK010000005.1, read on the forward strand.
ATCTCTATTTCTAAGGAACCTCATAGTTTAATGTCAGGGAATCAAGCAGTTGTCTTCCAGCACCATCTTCTAAACCTGGTCTAATTAAGAAGCTGATCGCATGAGGACTATTTATCCAGTCATCAGCAGAATGGGATATATTTTTTTTTGTGTCAGGAGAGACTTGAGAAATTGCAAGTCACTTCTGGTTTGAGATAATTTGGCTGTCTGCAATGACGTTGCCCAGGGGATGCCCAAATGTTTTGATGTTTTATCATCCTTGTGGGAGGCTTCTCTCATGTGCCTACATGGGGAGGCAGAGCTGACAGAGGGAGTTCATTCGCGCACTCCCCGGATTCGAACCTGTGACCTGTTGGTCTTCAGTCCTGCCAGCACAAGGGTTTAACCCATTGCACCACCGGGGGCTCCAATGGGATATTATAATTCACCTGGATATCATTACGTTCCTCCCTGAGGAACAGCAGCCCCTGCGGATTAAGAATGGTGCTGTTTAAGGCCAGGTCAGTTAATGGTAAAACATCTATCATTCAGGATTTAATCCTTGAAGAACACGCTGACCTGGCATGTATAACGGAGACTTGTTTGGATGAGGCTGGGGGTAGGGATTAATATCTCCCAGCTTTGCCCACCAAATTACTCCATACAGCACCAATCAAGATCCCAAGGGTTTGGAGGGGGTGTCGCAATTGTCTATAAGGATTTCATCACCCTGACCAGGTGCCCCATCCCGCAGTCTACCACGTTTGAGTGCGTCAGCCTGAAAGTTAGTGACTGGGACAGGATAGGGATTCTGTTAGTGTACTGACCATCCTGCTGCACTACAGTCTCCCTACCTGAGCAAGCCGGAGTGGTCTCAATGCCTCATTGTGCTGGGGGACTTCAATGTTCAAGCCGAGACCACTCTGTCAGGGACCGCTCAGTACTTCATGTCCGCCATGGTAACCATGGGCCTGTCCCAATTAGTATCGGGTCCCACCCACAGTGCAGGACACATGTTGGATCTGGTTTTCTGTCAGGGATGGGAAGAAGGTGGTGGGGTGGAGGAGCTGACCATCGCTCCATTCCCATGGACCGACCACCACCTGATCAAGTTTAGACTTATTGCGCCTTTTTACCTCCGCAGGGGTGGTGGACCCATTAGAATGGTTCACCCCAGGAGACTTATGGATTCAGATGGTTTCTTGATGGCTCTTGGGGATTTTCCTGCCTCCTCGGTAAGTGACCGTGTCGAGGCCTTGGTCTCTCTCTGGGATAGGGAGATGACCAGGGCTATAGACATGATCACTCCAGAACACCCCCTCTCGAGTAACCAAGCTAAACCAGCCCCTTGGTTTACTGAGGAGCTGGTAGCAATGAAGCAAAAGAAGAGGTGGATAGAGCAAGTGTGGTGGCAGAAGCGTAGCGGGTCAGTCCACGCACGTCTAGTTTCCTTTTTAAGAATCTATGACGCGGCAATAAAGGCTGCAAAAAACTCCCCATCTCTTGTGATCAGTATTGCGTTCGTTAAGAACTGTCCAGCTGAGCAGTTCCAAGTTGTCAAAGGACTATTAAATCCACCCCAGGGTGACATCCCTGACAACTTGGCAGATCGCTGTGAAGCATTTGCTCGTTTTTTTGCAGACACTGATTATCTAGATGTGGCACAGTCTGACACTGAAACATTGAAAAGTCTTGGTCGCCTTAGTAGATGATCTACGCTGGAAGTTAGACAGGGGGAGTGTGTCCCTGTTGGTTCTGCTAAACTTCTCAGTGGCCTTCAATATCGTGGACCACGGTATCCTTCTGGGACGCCTCGCAGAAACGGGACTTGGAGGTACTGCTCTGCAGTGGCTCCAGTCCTTCTGGGAGGGTCGATTTCAGAAGGTGTTACTGGATGACACCTGTTTGACTCCACAACCATTGTCTTGTGGAGTTCCTCAGGGTTCAGTACTGTCCCCGGTGTTATTTAACATCTACATTAAGCCGCTGGGGGAGATCATCTGGACTTTTGGAGTACGGTGCTATTTGTATGCAGATGACATCCAGGTCTGTCACTCCTTTCCACCTGTCACTAAGGAGGTGCTTGGCTGCTGTGTCGGACTGGATGAGGACTAACAAATTGAAATTGAATCCAGACAAGACAGAGGTACTCCTGATCAGTCAAAAGGTCGAACAGGGCATAGGGTTACAGCCTGTGTTGGTTGGGGTTACACTCCCCCTGAAGACGCAGGTTCGCAGCTTGGGAGTGATCCTGGATTCATTGTTAAGCCTAGAACCCCAGGTCTCGGCGGTGGCCAGAGGAACTTTTGCACAACTTTTGCACAGCTGCGCCTGTACCTTGGGAAGTCTGACTTGGCCATGGTAGTCCACGCTCTGGTTACATCCCGAATAGATTACTGCAACGCGCTCTACGTGGGGCTGCCTTTGAAGACGGTTCGGAAACTTCAGCTAGTACAATGGTTGGCAGCCATATTAATAATTAGGGCAACATACAGGGAACATACCACACCCCTGTTATGTCAGCTCCACTGGCTGCCGGTCCATCTCCGAGCCCAATTCAATGTGCTGGTTTTGACCTATAAAGCTCTATAAGGTTCTGGCCCAGCTTACTTGTCCGAATGCATCCACCCCTACGTCCCACCTTGAAACCTAAGATCATCTGGGGAGGCCCTACTCTCGCTCCCGTCAACAGCACAAATGCGCCTAGTGGGGATGAGAGACAGGGCCTTCTTGGTGGTGGCTCCCTGCCTATGGAACACACTCCCAACTGAGGTAAGATCGGCCACCTCCCTCCTGGCTTATCAAAAGAAATTAAAGGCATGGTTTTGGGACCAGGCTTTTGGACAATAGATGTAAGCAGCACCTTAAAGGGACGAACTGGAATGACGATATGACTGTCGAGACTGGTTTACTGTTTTAATGATAGTTTATGTATTGTTTTAATTATGATATGTTCAATTTGTGATTTTATTATTGTATTCGTTATGTAATAGCCTTGTAACGGGGCCCACTGTAAGCCTTCCTGAGTCCCCCTTCAGGGGTTGAGAAGTGACAGAATAGAAATGCGGGAAATACAATTAAATAAATAAATAAATCTATGTATATAATAAAAGAGAATGTTTGTGACGGGAGGTGCAGAGGGCGGGAGGTGCGGAGGAATTTGTGGCAGCATTTCGATTGGTTGCCAGTGTGGGATTATTTGCATAATGGCTCTGAATGGCCAGCCTCTCAACATTCCAACAATCCTAGGCAGCAGAGAAAGGAAGGGAAAGGGCCTGAGGCAGACACACAGAACCCACCGGACCCATTCTACATCCTGGTGTAGTTTCAAATAGGACGAACCATGGATGATGGGACTTGAAGTACCTCCACCCACCTCCTGAGGATGCTACCAGAGAGGGTAAAAGAAAGGGCCTGACTGAATTAACACAAGATTTTTCTGGACTAGGCCTCAGTTACTCCATAAAGGGCCTGAAAGGGCCTGACTGAATTAACAGTCAGGCTTCCTAAACTTCATTTTCTGGACTAGGCCTCAGTTACTGGGCTACTATGCAACGACTGAGTTAACATTAAGGCTGCCTTAACTTGATACTCCAGATTAGGCCACCAATCATGGGATCCTGTGAATTGACCGTAACACTTCCTCAGCTAGATTATCATGACTAGGCCAAAGTTACTGGGATACTGTGTAACGACTGAAATAACAGTAAGGCTTCCTAAACTTGCTTTTCCTGACTAGGCCTCAGTTACTGTGATACTGTGTCAAGACAGATCCTGCTGCGACCCTCATCCAGTGCATGATCATGACCACACTTGGCACACAAAGCCCCCATGATCCACTTTACATCCTGATGCAGTTCGGAGGAGGGTGGACCACGGATGATGGGACCTGAAGTACCTCCACTCACTTCACACTTCACAAGACCACTGCCAACCTCATCCAAAGACTGATCAAGAGCAAACTTGGCACACAGAGCCCCCATGACTCATTCTACATCCTGGTATAGTATTGAGGAGGATGGCCCATGGATGAAGGGACTTGAAGTACCTCCACTCACTTACTAAGACTGCTGCAACCCTCATCCAATAACTGAGCAAGACAAAATTTGCCACACATAATCCCCATGACCCACTCTACATCCTGGTGCACTTTGGAGGAGGATGGACCATGGATGATGGGACTCCCAGCACCTTCCCTCACTTCCCGAGACCACTGCAAGCCACATAAACAACTGATAAGGACCAACCTTGGCACAAAATGCCTTTCTCAAATAACCCGGGCAGCGCCGGGTCCCCAAGCTAGTAAATAAATAAATAAGACTACAGAAGCTGTCATGTTATCATTTCTTTTAAGGTAGGTAGGATCACTCCTCCTTTCAAGGAGCCTTACTGGTACATTATTTAAACTGTTATGTTTATTCATATCATGATCTGATCACCATGCACAATATATCCCACATTAATGGGGTTATTGGGATAACAATACCAAAGGTTTGCTAGGGTAGACCCTCTTCCACCCAGTCTCAGCCCCCGAACCAAACTCAGCCCCCGTGAATCAAAATCCTGGCTACGGCCCTGCAAGGAGGCATTTACCTTGAATCAGCTATGGCCACATGCTGGCATCACTGAAGGCAAGCAAAATTAGCTTAGAGAGAGGCCAACATTTCTTGATGTTCTTGCATGGGTGATCCTATGCCACCAGGAATGCAAAGCCACAAGAAGTCAATTCAGGGAGATTTTCCTTGCAACAATTTTTTGCAGTATGTGTCTGCTTTAATGCCAGCCGTACTTTACTATGTTGCCCCCAGTATTCACATATTTTCATCATACGAGTAGTTCTATAACAAGGCTCTGGAGTTGCATGTGATCTTGTTTTCTGACCATTGATCCAATCTGGCCAAAACCAAATGGCTAGACATTTCAGAATGACTCCAAACATTTGCAGATTGGAGTTAGTTGAAAGGAGAAAATGCAATAGAAAGACTTGCTTATAACCATAGATTTACAGAAAGTACAAAGTCTGACATTGTGCTGGCTCATAAGAATAAAATAAAACCCAAAATCTATATACAGGAAATACCTTTATTAAGACCAATAGTGATCTGGCAATAGTAATAAAGCTTTTGTGTTCCCCAGAAATCTTGAGGCTTGGTGGTTGAAAACCATGGCTGGCATTCAGTATTACAGTTACAGATTTATAACTCAGAGTTATAGATCTGTAAAATGATGTAGTCTTCCTGTAGAACTATGAAAATGCCACCCCAGTCCATCTTAAGAGCCAGCAGCTAGAATGAGTGAAGGACCATTCAACTTCTGACTAAGGTGCAAGGAGGACCCACCAGCAAGCAAGGCTGCTGATCTAGTAGCTAATGGCTCTTAAGGTGGGTTGTTAGGGTCAGACCAGAAGATGTTACTTAGTTAAAGAGAGGTAACTAAGTTGCCAATGCAGCTAGCAAACGTGTATGTGTGTTAAAAAGGGTGCATGGGCCAAAATTGTGCTCGGATATTTTATTGACAAAGTCTTTAGTAATATAACAGCATACTTCTATCTAAGGCAGTGGTTCTCAACCTTCCTAATGCTGTGACCCCTTAATACAGTTCCTCATGTTGTAGCGACCCCCCAATCATATTATTTCATTGCTACTTCACAACTGTGATTTTGCTATTGTTATGAAGCATAATGTAAATATCTAATATGCATGTCGTATTTTCATTCACTGGACCAAATTTGTCACATATACCCAATACGCCCAAATTTGAAAACTGGTGGGATTGGAGGGAGAGATTGATGTTGTCATTTGGGAGTTGTAGTTGCTGGGATTTATAGTTCACCTACAATCAAAGAGCATTCCGAACCCCACCAATGGTGGAATTGAACCAAACTTGGGACACAGAATTCCTGTGACAAACAGAAAATACTGGAAGGGTTTGGTGGGCATTGACGTTAAGTTTTGGAGTTGTAGTTCACCTACATCCTGAGAGCACTGTCAACTCAAAACAATGATGGATTTGGACCAAAATGTGAACACTGGAGGAGTTTGGGGAAAATAGACTTGACATTTGGAAGTTGTAGCTGCTGGGATTTATAGTTCACCTACAATCAAATAGCCTTCTGAACTCCACCAAAGATAGAATTGGGCCAAACTTCTCTCTCACACACACACCCCATGATCAACTGAAAATGCTGTGTTTTCTGATGGTCTTTGGCGACCCCTCTGACACTCCCTCGTGACCCCTCCAGGGGTCTCGACCCCCAGGTTGAGAAACACTGATCTAAGGACTTCATCATCACACAATAAAATCAGTGTTTTTACACATTTAAGAAATGGCTACTGACAGAGCTCATCACCATGATGCAAGCTTGTACAGTGGATTCCTATTTCTCCATTTCTAAAGTTTGGGCTTTTTTTCCTACACTTCCTAAGTTGATTGGCAATTGACTTCTTTTTCAATTCTTCATGTAGAGACACGTAAAATCACCCAATTTACCAAATGGTGAGAATTCCCCCCTGCCCACTTGTAAATACAACAATGACATCATCATGGAGGGAGGAGCTGAGATGAGCAGTATTGATTCATTTCTTCCACCATTCCCATTTTGGGATTGAGAAGGAAGGGACGGTAATTTATATCTCTTGCGAAACAGAAAATAAATAGACTTACCTTTTGAATTAAGAGATATCTGTACTTGTAAAGAGAAATTGAAATATCCAAAGAAAACGGGAGGAGACTGTGGGAGGAAAAATATGTCTTCTGTGTGATGAGAAAGCAAATGGATGATTAGAAAAGAAAGCGGAAAGAGGGAGCCCATGTGATAGAGTTGGGAAAATCATCCATTTAATTGGACTTTGCGAAGCTTTAGGGAAAAACTGTGATCCCAAATGCTTTAGTTATCCTGTGGGATGAACTCCTAAGTTTATCCAGAAGTATGCTTCACTATGGGCCAGTCTAGATGGGCCAATAGGTCCTGTAAATTTAGGAATATTATGTTTAGATTACAATCCTACACACACTGACCTAAAAGATACATTCTAGTGACCCTAATGGAGCTTACTTCCAAGCAGGCAAGCTCATGTTCCCAACTCAATCCTATGCATATGCAGAACAGAGGGTGAGCCTAGACCTGGCGTGGGCAAACTTCAGTCCTCAAGGTGTTCTGGACTTCAACTCCCATAATTCCTAGCAGCCTATTGGCTGTTAGGAATTGTGGGAGTTGAAGTCCAAAACACCCAGAGAGCTGAAGTTTTCCCATGCTTGGTCTAGAATGACAACTAAATTCCGGACCACTTCAGAGCATGAAATATACTGCAATGGCATGTTACCATCCGCATCAGCCTTGGTAGACTATCATTTACCCCCTGTGACCCCACTTAAATTAGCCTATATCACATCAAAATTATGCTTGCACAAATGTGGTGAAATTGGCTATTTTATGCATATGTGGTGGGACTGTAATAAAATACATTTTTATAATAAAACAAAGAAGGAGACAGAAGAAATAATTGGGCAAAAAGTTAAAAAATTAAATGTCCATAGAAAAGTAATTATAGAAAGCTTAAACACATAGATATAATTGTTTTTGTTTCTGCAGATATGCAGAGGAGGAGAAACATATGCATCTTGGTTCCCCAAATGCCAAAAATCGCGGCATATTATTTTTATACCTAGACCTACACCTGTACCAAATTTAAATTCAAATACCTGTGAAATATCTATAAAATTTCCAGCAATGAAGTAAGTGCTTGTACTTTCATGCAGTTAATTCCATAGTTTAACATGTGCATATTTTCAAGCACAAAGCGGGGAGGAATTGAAAGAAAAAGAAAGAAAGAAAGAAAGAGAAAGAAAGACACCCCTGTCCTTCTTATTGAAGCAACCCCACAGAGCCCAGAGGGTTTTGGCGCAACTGAGAACAGACGTCTAGTCCAAAAACATCCAGTGGCGCTTGATCTTTCTTAAACATGATTAATCCTTGGAAAAAACTAACTGACACAGGCATCAATAACTACAGTAACTTGTTATGGCTGCCTCATTCCAGGAGGATTACATGCCTGAGCACTCCTTAAAACATCTAATAGATGTCATTTTGTTTTTATTTTTCGTGCTCATGCGAGTGAAGGGCTAATCGAGGTGTCTAGAATCATGGCGTGAGCAGGCAGGCATAGTACAAAGCTTCCCACAGGAAACCTCGCCGACATACCTCATACTTGACCTGAAATGCTCTCCTGCTGCTCAAGACCTGAGCCCCCCTGCAGCTCTCCTCCAGCAACTTTTTCTTGGACTGGAATCTCCCCAGTCCACAAATGAGGCTTAAGTCAAGAGCTCCATCTCTTATTGTGATGAGTAGAGTTGCCAACTTTGGTTTGGTTTGCTCTTTTCTTGCAGGTGTATTACTGAGGAAAGCTTCTCCTGCTGAATTTCTTGTTCTGCCAGCCTTCTCTTTCTGATTTCAGTTAGCATTGTCCAAATGTTGTCAGGGATATTGGCCACTCTAAGGGGAACCAATCACAAGGTTTCCTTGGCAAGATTTGTTCTGAGGAGGTTTTTCTTTGCCTTTCTCTGAGAATGGCAGGGAGTAATTTACCCAAGGTCACCTAGTGGTTTTCCATGCCTGAGCAGGGATTTAAACCGTCACCTCAGATTGATAGTCCAATGGTCAAACCACTACAAATGCTGGCTCTCTAGAAGGAGCAGTTTGACTGTATCCAAACAAAACAAACCCAATACTGGAAACTGAAATCCAGAAGAAATCGAATTAGGGTGTTGCCATGGTGGAGGGAATCCCAAATAAGAATCTTGTTCCCAATGAAATTTTATTTCACTCCTCAAATTTCTTGCATCTCATTAGTATAAAATTCCAATTGAGCATTAAGAAATACAATTTAATAGCCCAAAGAAAAAGGACAAGTAAAGCTGTGAAGGGAATGTTTCAATCTCTGGCATGCTAGAAATGTCAGGATTGAAGGAGAAGGTTTTTTAGAAGGGGATTTTCCTTATTTTGCCCTCCTTTCTTAGCTACAGCTCTGAGCAGAACTGAACAACCAACACTACATTTTGTGCCAAGATGCCTGCTTACCTCCCTGCAAACCTTCTAACTTGTGAAGGGTTAAGCTTTGTCTAGGTGTGCCATGTGAAAGTGTAAGTTAATGGCCATAAAACATTCAGAGAGCAATTACAAAGTTCATTCTTCCACAGTTTCCTTATTTCTCTGTCCTAAAGCTTGATTCAATTGAGGTGGCAAGTGTTTCCTTGACTTGGTAAAAACAACATTGCCTTTTGGAAACTGAAGCTACTGGCACGAGAACCTCTGGTGTCAAGCAATGCTAGGTACCAGATCTCCTTCTACTTGGCAAAAATAATAAGCAGAAGAATGGTGCACAGAGGTTTGGTTTGACACCAGTGATTCTAAAATAGTTAAGTCCAATTCCTAGTAGGGAAAAAGCTCTCCAATGGCTTTGACCTTCCCAATGCCATCTTTGCCTTTAGAACTTGGCAATGAGACAACAGCTCCAATGACAAAAGCAAAACCAGTCAAGTAGAGGTGCTCAAGAACACCCAAAGCAATCTTTAAATCTCTGGGCCACCTATTATGTAGACCTCTGTGGAATTATGACATACACTTAGTGGAGCAGCATACTGTAGATGTTAGCAGGCATCCTTGACTCACACTCACTCATCCCTCAGATATCAACTGAGTTCCATCACAAACTCATCATTCAAAAGATTTTTGTGTTCCATATCTTGTCTGCAGGAAGTCACACATCTCCTAACATTGTACAGATGAAAATTGGGGAAAGTGTAGCCAAGCAACAACCCAGTAGTATCAAGATGGCAAAAGTTATGAATGAGAAAGAACACACAAAGTAGAAGACATTGCAGCATTTTGCTCTTACCTGATCATACTAGGAAGGTGTGGTCCACACCCGCTTTGGTGTGGATTTTGGCACTGTCTGGAGGCACCCTTAGTTTCAACAGATTTTAGAAAAAGACTAGGGTTAAACAGAAACATAAATTCTTTATTGATTAGTCAATGTTGACCATATCAAATCATACAGAACATACACATACATACAGTAAATGCCAATGTGAATACAAAACATACCTACATACTAGGCATGGTTTCGAACCAAAAAATCGTGATTCTAAAATCAAATGGGGGGGGGGGGATTTTTTTGATTAGTAATAGAAAGACTTACAAAAAAATTTCCAAAAATTTCTAAAATGTAACGTAATAACTAACGAAATTTGTTAGTAGTTCGTATGCCAGCGCATGCGCATTTCCAGATGGTTTTGACCTACAACTCCCAGAAATCCTAACAGCTGGTAAATTGGCTGGGATTTCTGGGAGTTGTAGGCCAAAACTTGAATAAATCACACTGAATTCTAGATGGGACTCTCCAAATAGGAAGGAGGGAGGGAGGGGGGTATTCTATTCTTGGAAGCAGCAAAAAAAAGGAGGAGGAGCCCCCCCCCTCGCTCCTCGCTGCCTCTCTCTCACCCCGATCCTGAGGGAGCGAGGGCCCAAGTTTGCCCAGGCTGGTCATATACCTACATTCCATGCACATGCAATAATACAGCAGTAATAACAATGGGTATAAGAGGTAAAATTCAAACCGAAGTATTCTGACTGTGGTCCCTCCTCAAGCAGTGCAAACTCAAAAGGCTCTTCTCTATGAGCCCGGGAAAAGCCAAAAGCCCGGGCACAGCGTTTGCTGCCTGGGTGCACACACATACATATTCTTGGGGGTTGCTGCAGAATCCTGGGCTCATAGAGAAGATTCTGCAGCAAACCCCCCCCCCCCCAAAGAATATGTATGTGTGTGCACCCCGGCAGCAAACGCTGTGCCCGGGCTGTTGGCTTTTCCGGGCTCATAGAGAAGAGCCTTTGCAGTTTGCACCGCTTGAGGAGGGACCACAGTCAGAATACTTCTGGTTTGAATTTTACACTCTTCTTATACCCATTGTTATTACTGCTGTATTATTGCATGTGCATGGAATGTAGGTATATGACCAGTTGGATTACTTATAATATTAGGCACTTACAGTAGCATTCATTCTATTATACATTAGGTTGGTTTCTCACCCCAATACTCTTTGATGCTTTAGATCCTGGCAGGCAGGAGAGGCAGGGAAGCCTGGAAAAAAATGTAAACAGAGAGGTTTACTCAGAAGTAAATCCACAAAGGAGGGCACTTCATCCAAAGTGCCCTCCTTTGCAGATTTACTTCTGAGTAAACCTCTCTGTTTACATTTTTCCAGGCTTCCAGCCGAAAGAAGGAGCGAGTTTAGGGCTTGCCTTGCCATAATACTTATTGGCAAGGGAGGCGGGAGGGTGGTGAGAGAGAAGGAGGGTGCCCCTTATGACCTAATAACGACACTTAAGAAAATCCTGGCCCCTGAAGTTCTATAAAGAAAGTCCACTTCCTGGTTGGCGTTCCAGATGCAGAAATACTCAAAAGTAGCATTTCTTACGAATTTCTTACGAATCATTTCATTTTCATAACTTTTTTCTCATGCCTACTACATACCATCATGCTAAACCCACTCCTATCTACAAAACTTCTTGTTTAGGGTTAGATCTGCAGGTAAAGCTAGGAAAGAATCAGATGGATTGATTATGTGAAAGGAAATCTCTTATATATTCCTATCTGATCAGCCTGAGTATTTAAATTTTTTCCTACATTGCATTTTTATGTAATGGTTATTAGTGCTTTCTCCTTAGTAATAGTAGTAGCACTGGTAGCAGCGGCAATAGCAACATCAACAGTAACAAGAAACCAATCTTTGTACTTAGTAGGTAAATTCAGCTCACTGACATTCTTGAATTACCTGCAAATTGTGTGTATGTACCTTCAAGTTGCTTATTGACTTATGGCAACACCATGAATTTTGTAGGGTTTTCTCAGGCAAGGAATACTCAGGGGTGGTTTACAACACATACAAATACAATTCTGTCAAGTCTTCCATTAAAGATGTTAAAGAGGTTTAGCTTTCTCGGGCACTGACCCTTGCTGACCTTGCATGTAGTTTCCAAAAATGCCTTCCAAATACAAATGAAAGAAACAGGCTTTGACGGTTAATGCATCCCTGGAGCGAAGTGTGAAAGTTGAATTCTGAGATCACAGAGAAGCAGCTGTTTCTAAGCAAAATACTGCAGGAATCCAGGCATTTCACTTCTTAGCTTTTCATTTAACCTTTCTTTACAACATGCCAAAGTACCTATGGTGCAGCAGGCAATTTGCCTAAACAAATGAGTTTTACCCTGACTTTCAGGGCTCTGGTCGTTCCAGAGCGTGGGAGCACAGAGAACACCATCTGGTGCAGCAGGCAATTTAAATACTCTGACTCCCTGGTCGCACAACCATCTTCCTCTTCAACAGTTAATGTGTATTACTTCACATTTCTCAAAATGAATCCTTCAAAGAATGGGTAATCAAGGAAATCTTGCCCCAAAAAATCCCAACAGCTTCACCATAAGTCAGAGTTGACATGAAGTTACATAACAACAAAAATCATGGACCCCTTCCCTCCTTCCCAAACCCATTTCATACCTCCCCTGAAAATTATCAATAAAAATATGTTTTAAAAATCATGGACAGAAAATAATCAGCATATTTTAAGAAATTGGGGGGGGCAGAAAGTGGAGGTCATGAATTACTAGACTAAAGGTATTGGCTCTGTCGTGACATATATCAGATAGGAAAATATAGCTTCACAGTTGAAACCAAGTTGTGCAAAGCATTACATTCTACTTTTTCCAGGTCTGAAGGTTGTTTTTAAAAGGATTTTCTTCTCACACTTCCCTGCCAATCCAATAATCTTCTCACACTCCCTGCCAATCCAATAATCTTCTCTTTTTTAACATTTTTTTCAAGCTTTGGACAACTGGACTTTCATTTGCCTCAGACATCTACATTCAAGTGCCAAGCACTTGAAGGTACAGGTCACACTTTGTAACAAAGGATGCAGTCTCCTCTTAAATAGTAACAATACCTAAAAGAACCAGATCTCCTTTGATCTTGGAAATTATATGAGGTCAGTCCTGGTTAGTACTTGCATGGGAGAGTGCCAACAAATACCAGCTGCTAAATTCTTGAGGAAGGAACTGATGAAACCATCCTTGTGTATTCCTTGCTTAAGAAACCTCTACAAAATTCATAGGATTGCCATGAATCATTGGGTGACTTGAAGGCACATACACACACAACCCAGAGAGCTTCTATAGCCAGGTTGTTCTTGATCCAGAACTTAGGTCTGCTTTATGGCTAGCACATTTCATGCTCATTTTTCTCAGTGTAGCTTCCAATTGTTTGGCAGTATTTAGTGGAGATAGCAATTTAGCCTGCTGGTGTTTCTGTACTTTATATCATAGATAGATACAATTTTAACTATCAAAGCTCCATGCTACAGAATCCTAGAATTTGTAATTTTGGTGAGATACTTATAATTCTCTGTTAGAAAGCTCCAGAGTTGGCTATCAGTAGGCTGTACTTAGAACAGGGACATGTAGTTACTAGGCATGAGAAAAAAGTTATGAAAATTGAAAGAAATCGGAAGGGATTCGTATGTATGGGACTTTCAAGTTTATACGCATCGCTGCCGCAATCCCGGAAGTGGGCTTTCTTTTTCGCACTCCCTGGGCCCAAATTTTCATTAGATTTGTAAATATTTCGGAAGGCTCCCTATTATCCCCTCCAAAATAGCTTCCCAGACATTACTCACAATCAGATGGGGCCTTTCCATGCTCGAGGCCTACTTTAACTGAAAGGCCTTTCCTCCAGGAAGTGAAAAAGGAGCCGGACCATAGAGAGATCCAGAGCGGGAGTCCTAGAGCGGCTGGAAGACTCAGGAAAAAAGCGGTTTAAACTGCAGGGAAAGGAGCCTAGATAGGAGTACAGGCGAGAAGGACATGAGGAAGGCTGAAACAATGGCAGAAGGGGTTGAAAACAGCCCGGAGAGGAGCAGGAAAAGTGCAGAATCAAGGAAAAGCCATAGAGTTCAAACCTCCTAGAGAGCTATGGGAAACTGAATGGGGGGAAAGCTGCAGTGAGAAGAGCTCTGGAGAAGGTAGGCAACTATTTTATAATTAATAATAAATATATTAATAATATTTATTCCTTCTAATTTCCTGGAAGGAGGGCCCTGGGCATTAAATTCTAATAATAATAATAAATATATTAATAATATTTAATCCTTTATTTCCTGGAAGAAGGGCCCTGGGCATTTAATTCTAATAATAATAATATTATATTAATAATAATAATTTCCTGGAAGAAGGGCCCTGGGCATTTAATTCTAATAATAATAATATATTAATAATATTTACTCCTAATTTCCTGGAAGAAGGGCCCTGGGCATTTAATTCTAATAATAATAATATTATATTAATAATATTTACTCCTTCTAATTTCCTGGAAGAAGGGCCCTGGGCATTTAATTCTAATAATAATAATATTATATTAATAATATTTACTCCTTCTAATTTCCTGGAAGAAGGGGGCCCTGGGCATTTAATTCTAATAAATGCTCTGGAGAAGCAAGCCTTGACCAGAGGTGGGCAACTATTTTATTTAATAATAATATATTAGTGCATAATATGTCCCTGCAAAGAAACCCTGGCTTTTTATAATAATAATAATAATAATAATAATATATTAATGCATTATATCTCCCTGCAAGGAAACCAAGGGAAATGTTGCCCCTTGATTTGCCTGTGCTTAAAACAGTGTCAGTCCTGTTTCCCTGCTTTGCCTACTTTAGAACTAATTAAGAATTTCGTTACTAATTACGTTACATTTTAGAACTTTTTGGAATTTTTTTGCAAGTCCTTCTATTACTAATCAACCCACCCCCTTGATTTTAGAATCACGATTTTTGGGTTCTAAACCATGCCTGGTAGTTACAATAAGATTGGCTAGTGTTTTCATTTTTAAAAATTCATTTAACTAAGTCAAAACAACAACAACAATAATGCAATGAAAAAAATATTGAAGCCTTGAAAAATAAGCCACTAGTACATAAACACCATAGTTAAAGAAGGAAAGAGGAAACCATCATCACCGTTGTTGTTCTCATTTCATTCTTAGGTTTTTTGGCATGTGTGTCCTCCTGCTCCAACCATAAGTTTTCCATCCCTAGCCTACATTTAGGACCTCATCACATGGGCTTTAAGATCTGGCCAAGGACACTGCCAAGACACAGCTAGAACTGAGCCCAGCGGAGCCCATCACATGATGCAGGGTTACTTCTGTCAGGGCTCTCAGCATCTCAGCAGCATGCTAAGCAGCAGCACCAAGAACATGGGTGACTACCTGTGTTCTCATAGAGTAAGCCAGGAACAGCTTGGGATCAAGCGTCAAGCGTGGGATGGCAAGAGGCGCAGTGTCACCCAAACACACCTTATATACCCTATCCCCCTCCCTCCTCCCCCGTCCAGGAAAGGTTCCATGTCCTCCTGTCCCTCCCACAGCCCTGGATAAACCACACAGCAGCTGAGGTACAACAGGTTTATTGTGAATAAAAGGTATAGGAAAGTGTTTGGAGGCAATACTATAAGGCCTCCAAATAGCAGCAAATAACAGGAATCAGCAGTGGATAAATAATCCCGTGGCAACAGGGATCCAAGCGGATGGATTCAGGAAACAAGCCGGATGCAATGAAAGTCTCATAAAGGTTCCCAGCCGGTTTAAGATGACAAGGAAGGTTTTCTTGGAAGCAATAAAGTTCAGTAGCTTATAAAGTCTTTACAGGAACAACACAGGAACGTAGCACTGGAGCAGGATCAAGACAGCCCGATGCTGGCTGGCACAGGCTTCTGGAAGGCCCGAAAGCGGCCTCTCTCACAGGAGCATCCTTGAATGCAGAGTTTGTACGAGATACCTTCAATGGGCATCTCCAAGCAGTTATAGTGTCCAGTGGCTTTGATCTGGGTGTGTCGAGTGTCAAAGTGGCATGATGGATGACTGTCTGTATATTTAGCTACCTCAGTCTCTCCGGAATGCACAGCTCGTTAGGAGCTCGCAGGTGGCGAAGGGAGCTGGACTCGAAGCATCTCTGAGGCGCTTCGCTTATCAGGGGAGGCCTGTTTGAGTAACCTTGGCCTGTCCATGTTGTGCATTCAGTACCTGCTTCTCACGGGAAAGGCAAAGGGGCCCAGAGGGAGTCTCTAGAGCGAAACAAGCTGGCTTGGAAAGTTCTTTAGAATAGTTAAGTTTTGCTTCTTTTTCCTCTCTTTCAAACATAGATTCTACAGGTTTGGGACATTGATGGGGAACAGAATAAAGGAGAATAAATGGAAGAAGCCAAAAAAAACCCAAACGTGTAACCGAAGTTCTTAAGTAACAAAGATATGCCACCAGAACCTCAATCGTTAGAGCACTCTGATACAGGTTCAGAAAGCACAAATCTGAACCGTCACCCTTTTCTATTCTTATTTCTATCTACTGCCTTTTGTGTACAGGGTTTTCTTTTCTTTTCATAAATCTCATGGGAGACATCCCATAGAGATATGAATTTTACATTTTGTGTTATGTGTACTCTAAATTGTTTATGTGTTTATTTTATGAAAATCTTAATAAAGATTTTTTTTTTAAAAAAAGGAAAGTTTTTGCAGCCGGCATGGCTGCAGTCTTGCTCAAGCAAAACTGAGGCCTGAGGCCCTTGAGGTGTGACAAGGACTTCCAAATGATGAAGTCCAAAGACAACAAATTAGATCCAAATTAACTCACATCAGCCTCAAACAGTAGAATTGATGGGTGTTGTCATGAAGCATGGTAGGGTGGGCTGAAGAGGTCTCTAAGGGAATCTACCTTTTCATAGTTCTTGGAGAGCTTCACAGGGACGGATCCTCTATAGATAGTTGCCCTGCTTGTTAAATAACAGGGCTGTTTGCAGAGTTAGAGCCCAAATAATAGCTCATGGGACAATTGTTTCCTGGCCCTCATTTATTACGTAGCCCTGAAGTAACTTCAACTTTTCCTATTAATCTGGAATCTCTTTGCTGCTGCTTATACTCAGCTTCATATTTCAAATTCCTCCTGAGTGTATCTGGCTTTCATTTAGGCATATTGCAGGATTTTCTTTTTTTTAAAAAAAAAAAAAAATAAAAATAACAGGAATGGATTGTTAAGCTAATAAATGGAACATGCAAGTCCAGTTCTTCAGGCTCATCAAGTGCACATTACTTAAGTCCAGCCACTTGTTTATATTGGCTAGACAAATTAAAGCATCATTGGATATGGTAATCATTCTTCTACAATATGTATATAATATACACACACACTGTCAGGAACTGCAGAGATTCCGTGAGTTATGAAGTCTTCCTTGCTCAAGGAATAAACATGGTGGGCAGTCATCCTGGAAGCAATCAAAATGCCTCCAGCTCAGTGATTGTTTTAAAAAAACATATTAAGTGGAGCGGAAAGTCAATCCAGAACCTTTAGGATTAGGTCATGATAAAAACTTGTAGAAAGATAGTTCATCCCAGCTATGAAGCCAGAGAGAAAGAGAGTTCAGCAGGTGAATAAGGGGACAGAGAAATATGATTCTTGGCATTTTAGAGTGAATGACAAAGACTATCCATGAATAGTTGTTGTCTACTACAGGGAAATAAAGTATCATATGTCGTGGTTTTCTGAATGTGAAGAAAGATTACTGTGGGCATTTGCTCTTCACACAGTCTACTTGAAATGAGGTGTTTGGACTGAAATGAATATAAAGTTGCTCTTGGCTATAAGCTTATTCTCATACACATCTCTTACTGTTGTGAACTGTCCACAATGGCATTGTCATAATTAAGTTCAAGCAAGGACTGTATCACACCAACTTGGTGTCTCATCACAATCATGTTCTTTAAGGAGATGGAAACATACTGTTATTGGAACGATCACTTTCATACATTGCCACAATTTCACAATTCTGGCACTTTGTTGATGTGATTTCCTACAGTCTTCCCCACAGCCTCGCATTATGTTTGCCCTACACATTGTATGCATGTTATGTGTTTTCTCCCCCCTATTTTGGCACAACTGTGAGACCTACTTCCACTTCACAGTATTGGGCGACTGCAGCAGAAGGAGATTATTGCATAAGGAAGAGTGACAGAAGAAAAGCAATATTGAATTCATTTATAAGTTTTTCCTGTCAATGAAAACTGGATCCAATTACAATGCAAACACAATGTGACTATGGGAAAGACACAAAATTGCCCTATAAACTTCACCCACAGGCACATTTATCTTGCCATAATTGCACTATATCAGCTTTGTGTGATAATGTTTGTTTTGCCTGAGCCAACAGAGAAGTGCAGGATTGTACCTTTCTCCTGTCGTCCCCCCCCCCCAAATTATCTAAGTGCAAACTACTTTTGCACTTTGAACTCTGTCTGCAACAGCAGAAGTAAGTTGAAGATAAACGGATGTAGCAGGAGGAGAGAGAAACTGGGACATTATAAAAGCAACTAAATGGGGCACTAGCATTAATTAGGATCAGTGCTTCCACATTGGAAGTTATTCTTATAATGTCCAAGTTGTAAGCTTGACTGTCTGTAAGATTCTATCTACAGCAGGACCAACTATCTGTTCCTTGGATCCTTGTCCTTCTTGGTTGGTCAAGGATTGCCCAGAGGGGCTCCGGGTCCCTCTGATGCACATAATAAACAATTCCCTGGAGCAGAGAATCTTTCCAGATGCCCTGAAAGAAGCTATAGTCCGCTCCCTCTTGAAGAAACCCACCTTAGACCTTGCGATGTTCACCAACTACCACCCGGTCTCTAACCTTTCATTTCTTAGTAAGTTGATTGAATGTGCGGCAGAGATCCAACTTCAGAAATTCTTAGACGACACGGATGGCCTGAATCCATTTCAATCTGGCTTCTGTCCCAGACACGGGACCAAGACTGTTCTGGTGGCCATCTCTGATTACATCCATCGGCAGCTAGACAAGGGAGGATCGGTACTGCTGGTGTTGCTCGACCTCACCGCAGCTTTCGATACAGTAGACCATGATCTACTGATCCAGCGATTAGCTGCTATTGGAATTCAAGGATCAGCAATAACATGGTTCAATTCATTCTTGGAGGGCATAGCCAACAAGTGAGTGGCTGGGCCAAGTATCTAAGAAATCCCCTCTCGACTGTGGAGTACCCCAAGGTGCTATTCTATTGCCAATGCTGTTTAACATCTATGTTCAACCTCTCTCCAAGCTAGTCCAGAGATTTGGATTAGAATGTTTCCAATACACTGATGACACCCAGCTTCTCCTAAAACTAGAACCTAGAACAACCTCAGTACCAGATAACTTCACCCGGTGTCTTGGAGCGGTGACAAGATAGCTACGTGCCCATAAATTGAAAGTAAATCCAGCAAAAACTGAAATCTTGTGGCCTGGCCACCCATCAGAATTGGTTGGTCTATTACCATCTTTTGAAGGGGAACTGTTAGTTCCATCCCCCACTGTGAAGAGTCTCAGTGTTATCCTGGATTCCAAAATTATGATGGAAGCCCAGATTGCCTCTACTACTAAAAGGGCCTTCTTTCATCTACACCAAGCGAGGCAGTTGGCACCTTATTTACCAACAGAGGCGCTGACTATGATAGTCCATGCCACGGTTACGTGCAATGCTTTGTATGTGGGCTTACCTCGAACAGCAATTCACAAGATCTAAATTGTGTAAAATGCAGCCGCTAGACTCCTCACAAAAACATCAATGAGGTGCCATATAACGCTATCTCTGCTGTGCTTGTATTGGCTGCCAGTTGAACACAGAGTCCTCTATAAAATTCTGATCCTAGCATTCAAGGCTTTTCCATGTCAGGGTCCTTCATATCTAAGAGACCGTTTATTTATTTATTTATTTCCTTGGACTTTTAATGCCACTTACCACCACCAGAGACTGCCACGGTCAGCTCATGAGAATATTCTCTATGTCCCTGGCCCTAGAGAGGTTTATTTGGAGTCCACAAGACATAGATCCTTCTCAACTGTAGCCCCAATCTTGTGGAACTCCCTACCACCAGACCAAAGAGCCACTCCCGATCTACATACATTTTTAGGGGCACTCAAGACATGGCTCTTCAGAAGAGCCTATAATTGTTAAGTAACAAGCTGTGACCATGTAACCTGTTTATTTTAACTGTGTAAGTCGCCTAGAGCACCTTGGTGGAGAGCGACTCATAAGAAATAAAGTTGTGTTGAGTAACTGCCTCCTTTTTCAACCTGACTCTATATATTCCTAAGAAATGGAGGCTTAATAGGTTACTCCAACTTATCCTCCTGTGACTGGAAGAAAACCAAAAGGACAAGTGCAGAGCATGGATTTTGAAAGGCAGATACTATACTTTTCAAGGGCTGTGTTCAAGTGGAGAATATACTTAATGGTCTCAGATTCCAGGTCTGTGAATAAATCCCATCTCACTAATGGGGGATACTGACATTTTAAATTCTTTGTCCTCCCACCCACTCACCAGCATATTTCAACTTTGGAAAAGTCTTTAGTCCATCAAGCACTCACAAGGGGAGAAAGAGGGCCAGCTATCTAGTTTCTCAGCTTCCAAATACTTTATCCTTCAGAGGTTAAAGGAGAAGTGGAGGGATGTGAAGATAAAGAAAGGTCTAAATTTCCAATCTTCTGCAAGACACTTTAATAGAAGAAGGATATTTTATGAGTAAGTATCAAGATCGTATGAAAAACTCAGCCAAGGAATGGAAAGTTCATCACACGAGGAATTCTTTACTCTGCCCTCTCTGTATTACTTTTTTTTTAAATAATAATCAGGGAAACCTTCATGATTTGACAGCCAAGAAATCCCTTGCCCTGCCTAAAGCCCCTTACATTAAAGGAGACTGACACCAGTTTAAAACTTCTTATTTACATGGGATAAAACTGCCCTGCCCAAAGCTCCTTATGATAAAGGAGACTGATGAGTTGAGCAATGAAACAGCACAGGAAATTTTGACAGATCCCATCACACCTGCTTTTCGGCTGGAACTATGGGAGTAATGCATGATAGGAGATAGGAGCTCTAAAGACAATTGCTGACCCGTGTTCAGAGTTCCCTCCTTTCAAGACATTTCTGCCTCTTTTCAACCATGGAGTGCTATGCATGACTGTGATGAGCTCAGTGCCTCTTGAAGCTTGAAAAGAGGTTGAAATGTACTACAACAGGGAAAATTATTATTTTTAATTAATAAATTTTATTTGAGAAAAAATTAGTTATATACACATATACAATACACCCCCCTTATTTACATTCACCTATGTGCTCCCCTTCTCTAGAGCTATTTCTTCTTCTAAAGTCCCATCAAAAGTTCAATTCTTCATTTGGATGTAAATTCCTGTCTCAATGACAAGAGGAGATAAGCAACACAGGTAAATTTAATTTACCTTTCAAAGGGGTCTGGGGGCTTTGGGGAGGGGGGAGGGCCTCCAGATGTTCTTGCGGGTCAGTCCCGCGAGAGCATCTGGACATCCACCCCATAATTATTTATTATTATTTACTGTATTTCTAACCCGCCCTTCTCAACCCCCGGAGGTTTCTGGGGTGTGTGTGAATAGGCCCCCAGGAAGATCTGCATTTTTAAAATGTGGATTCTCCTGGCATAAAGGCCTGTCTGGATTCGCTCTGAGTCTCAAACTGCATTACATGGCAGTGTAAATGGTGCCTCACTGGCGAGTGGGGCAGAGAGGTAGAATCTTGCTCTTCCTTTGATGTTCAGGCAAAAGCAAACTGCTGCAGCTTCCCATAGCTTGCCTGTTATTCTCCATTTGCAACTTTGATATCTTGACCACACTTTGATCTTTCTTGCCCACATGTACCCATCTTTTCATCTATGGAATATTGGTGGATATGTTCCTACTGCTGCTACAGTGCCTTATGTATCGCCAGAAAAAAGGACAAAGATGTACATAAAATTATATGTGCTGCTCTCTACATAAAAGTGTGATTATACAGATCAGTTACTATAGTTTGACTAGAAATAAAGTATATTTCCCCATATGGAGGCAGACTCTGATGAGCTGCCTTGGGTCCTTGCTCAGTTTTGTAGGTTGGGTGCCAACATCTGGCTGGCAACTTTAAGTACCATGCTATGCCATATGATGCTACCTTCTCTTTAAACCAGACATGGATTGGACAGCCCTCCAAACAGAGCAGAGTAGGCATATTATTTATTGGTGGGAAGTCCAGTGAGAAATTTCCAACTCACCTCCTTCCAAACAGCATAAAATAACAATATGAGAGGTCAGCTGAAAATGCTTAGTGATGCAGCTTGAAAGATGAATAGAAAAATGACAATAACATTAAAAGGATTTCACAAATGATTTAACAGCTAGCTCTGGAATTAAATACTGAGGGTAGCTGAAACATATTCTCCAAATGCATCAAAGAAGCTCTGAGGCAAGACTAGTACAATTGGCCACAAGTTAAATGTCAGCTCAGGAATCTGTCCATTGGTGCCAACTTCCAAGGTAAAATGTTGTTCAGCCAAGTTTGCTGGGTACAGAACACTTGTTAGTGATAACTGAAGATGACTCCTGTACATTTGGGACCCCATCAGATGGGTTTAGGGCTCAGTTTCCATGTGCTTCGAAAACAGAGCCCCACAGGAGTCTCATAGAGGCCATCACATGATGTAAGGACACTTCTAATGCGACTCCATGGGGCATGGAAATGGAACCCCGAGCCCATCTTCAGGAATTGGGTGCTTCCTGACTCCAAAATGGCTTAAAACAGCAAAAGATGGGAAGAAGACAGAGAAAAAATGTGGGATGGCTAGCCACATGGAACAAAGTAAAATGGTTCCCTCTGCTTTCCCCCCACTCATGGGATGAAGTCTTTAATGTTTGTATAGAAGAGGATATTTCAGCAGGTGTTACTTGTTACACAATTAGGTAAAAAGTAACAATTGCTGAAACTCCCACTTCTGCATAACTCTAAAAGATTCAGGTATCCTCTCCAATTTTCACTTTGGCAACCCTAATCCTGACAGAAATGCAAAAAGGGAAGTCATGGAAAAATTTTAAAAACACTTAGGCCAAGAACCTATATCAAGTGTCTTCTTTTTCAGATGGAGTGTAAGGGACTAGCCTTTTGTGATCCATCCAAACCCCCCTTCATCCCATAACAGCTAAAAAGACCACAGGAGGGACTTGAAAAGAGAGACAAAAACCAGAATTTCCTAACCAGAAAGTTCCACAATTTTGTTCTATTCCAGCTGGTAAGAAAGATTATTGAACGTACATGAAAGCATTTGTTGTGCTATGAATCTGTCTTGTAAAGTCTGTGTTGAATTTTGTTTTATATTGCAAGATATTTTATAGTAAGGAACATAATGAAATGCATTCTCAACCATGATTTTGGTTTGCTGTATGTCTATGCTCTGGTACATGATAACATCTGTCCAGAAGTAATATTTGATTATGAGAGATTTCAACATATTAAATTAACTGTCTGGCTTAGGGCTGACAAGATCCAGGAGATATGTTTTAAGGAGAATGTAGTCTAAGGCATAAATTCTCATTTAAATCTATCTCAGTCAAATCGAGATGTCTTTGTGGAAAAAGTGGTTTCAACAAGGAATTTATTTAATTGTAAAGTCTAAGTCACTGCACAAGATTAAATTGTGGGAAATTTAAAGGATATTACTTCTATATCGTGCTAGATAACTCCACAGAATCGACTCTTTGTCAATGTAGATTTAGAGGGAAAAAGTGAATAATTAAGGCTGCATCTATACCAGTGTTTCTCAACCTGGGGGTCGGGACCCCTATGGGGGTCGCGAGGGGGTGTCAGAGTGGTCGCCAAAGACCATTGGAAAACACATTATTTTCTATTGGTCGAGGGGGTTCTGTATGGGAAGTTTGGCCCAATTCTATCGTCTGTGGGGTTCAGAATGCTCCTTGATTTTACGTGAACTATAAATCCCAGCAACTACAACTCCCAAATGTCAAGGTCTATTTTCCCCAAACACCACCAGTGTTCACCTTTGGGCATATTGAGTATTCGTGCCAAGTATGGTCCAGATCCACCATTATTTGAGTCCACAATGCTCTCTGGATGTAGGTGAACTACAACTCCAAAACTCACAGTCAATGCCCACCAAACCCTTCCAGTATTTTCTGTAGGTCATGGGAGTTCTGTGTGCCAAGTTTGGTTCAATTCCATTGTTGGTGGAGTTCAGAAAGCTCTTTGGTTGTAGGTGAACTATAAATCCGAGCAACTACAATTCCCAAATATCAAGGTCTATTTTCTCCAAACTCCGCCAGTGTTCACATTTGGACATATTGAGTATTTGTGCCAAGTTTGATCCAGATCTATCATTGTTTGAGTCCACAGTGCTCTCTGGATGTAGGTGAACTGTAACTCCCAAACTCAAGGTCAATGTCCACCAAACGCTTCCAGTATTTTCACTTGGTCATGGGAGTTCTGTGTGCCAAGTTTGGTTCAACTCCACCGTTGTTGGAGTTATGAATGCTCTTTGATTGTAGGTGAACCATACATCCCAGCAACTACAACTCCGAAATGACAAAATCACCTCCCACAACCCCACCAGTATTCAAACTTGGGTGTATCGGGTATTTGTGCCAAATGTGGTCTGGTGAATGAAAATACATCCGACATTTTACATGATGATTCATAAGAGTAGAAAAATTACAGTTATGAAGAAACAACGAAAATGATTTTATGGTTGGGGGTCACCACAACATGAGGAACTGTATTAAGGGGTTGTGGCATTGGGAAGGTTGAGAAACACTGATCTATACTATAGTATTATTATTTTGGCACCATTTTAATCACCATTAAAGTCCATTTTACTTATTCTTTCAAATACGGTAGAAAATCCTATCTTAAATCATTGAAGGCTTTTTCTGCATCTAGGAACACCATGGCGCTCTGTTTTTCATTATGTTTTTCAAAATATTCCACTACATCTAATAAAAATCTTGTGTTATTTCTTAATTGTCTATTGGGAAGAAAGCCATTTTGGTCTTCCTGTAGAGCCTTTTTAGTTCTTTCTGCCAAAATAGACAGAATATTTTATAATTGCTTCAGTTATTCTTATAGTTTTAAGGACATAGACCTTATTAAATAGCAGAAGTCCAAGTGCTGGTTTGTCTTCTACCTGCCTCATATTATTGCCTCTTGCTTGACTAGGTATTTAGACACCAACAAAGTGGATGGGCAAAGATTGTGTTCTGCACTACAATTCGGTGGCTTGCAGCATTTTTTAAAAAGGAAATAAAAAGGCAATTCCTTTTGCTAGTTCTGTGAAATGGGAAAGTAAAAATATCACTTATTTTTAAAAGAAAGGCTTTGAACTACAATGTCAAATAATAACCTTTTAAAAGTGACTATCCAAGCAAATTTATCCCTTGCTGAGCTGTATTGCATTGATTCTGTAGATTCAGTGTAGAGATACATTGGGTGTCCTTTAAATGACCCTCACTTCCTTATCCGTATTTATGACTGTTTATGCCAGCAAAGGGCAACTAAGCTTAACTTATATTTTCAATGAAAACTGAAATTCTTATAAAGTTTTAACAGGTTTTTTGTTAAGAACTTTCAACTGCAAAACTTATTATGAAAATCAGGCTTTCATAAATCTGAATACACATACTCATTTCAATAATAATATATGTGTGTGATTTCCAAATTCTTTTCGAAAGACATTTGTTTGAAATATTTAAGAAGAAGAACATTCTCCATCAGGAGAGAGAACAGCAATATCCTTGCAGATTTAATGAAACTCATGAAAAAGTTATTAAAATACCTGTATGTATGGAAAGGTTATATGTTGAAAATATTTTTTTCTACAACTTATTCCTAGCCACATCTATCCAGCCATAAAGTTCAGTTTATTTCAGTGGGACGCTCTTGGGTTCAATCAGTTCTTTCATTCTCAGGTAAGCAGGAACAGAATTGGAGCTATGCTAAAATAAAAACAATCTGCTATAGAGTTTTGTAAAAATGCATTGAAGACACAATATAAGAATGCTTACAGTTCACATTCAATATAGACCAAATGATCCCTATAAGGACATAGCTATTCATATGTAAGAGCCCTATATATTGTACAGCTCTAAGGGTGCATCTGCATTGGAGAATTAATGCAGTTTGACAGCAGTTTAACTGTCATGGCTATGAAATCAAGGAACAGGTGGAGGATATGTTTTCATGTCATGTCACTATGTCATGCCATGTCACTATTCCCAAAATTGCTTTACATTTCTTCCACATGGATCAGTTGGTCATCTTACAGCTCTAAGAATAGTTTTCATTCTTTTGAACCAGTGGTTCCCAACCTGTGGTCCGTGGACCACCAGTGGTCCACAAGAACATAAATATGACCTGCGACCTCACAATTACTACCTCATTGCTTTGAAACCACATGGCAACAAGAGCGACTGGTCTTGCGAAACCCTCTTATAATGCCAAGGCAACAGGGATGTCAGGAAGGGAGAGGCTAACTATCCACAAAAGATTACTACTACTACATCAGCTCTAGATAATTAAATATGGTTTTCCGTGGGTGAGCAGATGGCAACTACTGGATGGCATATTTCTGTATCAGAAACTCAAGCTGATGTGGTCTATCCAATGTAATTTTTTGAATCAGCATTCCAAGTAACCAATCCAAATCTGAAGTTTACCAAAAGCAGATTTGAAACCCTTTTGGTACTAATGTTGGAGAATGGTCCCTGGTCAAAGTGGTCCCTGGTCAAGTGGTCCCAGGTTAAAAAAAGGTTGGGAACCATTACTTTAAACCAATCTTTGATGGAGGAAAGGGAAGAAAGGGAAGACATAATTAAATATTCATCCTTGTGTGAGCCAGGCAGAATTTTAAGATCATTGGGGGGTGGGCGGGCTATGTTCTATCATCATCTTAGATACACTTGGTAAGGACAGAGGAGACACCCTTATCAATGATTGCTCCCATCCAACATATGCTCTTCCTGAAACCTCTCACTTACAGCTCATACCAACCCAGTGCACATTCAAGTGCACATCCTGTAGTGCTGTTTTCAATAGCCATCTAACCAAACACTCATATTATATCTCTCTTTATAGGGGTCTCATTTAGGCAGAATGGAGGAAGGCAGTAAAAGCCAAGTAACTACTTAATAATAAATGTAACATTCCTAGTGTAGCTGATGTTTTCATCATGTCAGACCATTCTATCTCATTACTACAAACAGTAACTGGTTACAAAAGCAATTAATAGCATACATCAGATTTCTTCCAAAAGCTGAGCATTGCATACATAAGCGCTCTGTCTACTTTTGCACCTGACCACTTTGCCAAAGACTCAGAAAACACATGGTGTATTGTGATACTGGAAACACAGTGTGAATGGCTGAAGTCTACAGATTTCAGAATAGTAATAATGCATAATGATACAATTCTGGTCACCGCACCTCAAGAAGGATATAACGGAACTGGAAAAGGTACAGAAAAGGGCAACAAGAATTCCAAGGTTGCAGCTTTTTGAAACCAGGTTGCACGCCTTGGTCTTTTCAGCCTTGAAAGACGGCGTTTTCTTGAGAATAAAATTGCATTTTGAGAAAAATATTTTCTCTTCCAGCTGTCTGGTGGAGATGCTGGACTAATGGGAGAGGGTCATTGGGTTATGGTACTGAAGTGAAAGCCTGGAAGCTTCAAGAAGATTCAGATTCATTCCAGCAGTAGTTACTGAAATTCCAAGTGCCACCTCTGTGTTGATGGAGCAGGCAGATTTCCCCACCCAGGTAGGGTTTTGGCTGAATCCCGTGTACAACTTTTGGGCCCTTGTAAAAAATGCTGGTAGATTAGCCGATTCAGCATGGCTCTTCTTATGTTCTTATGTTCTTATGAACTTTAATTATATTTTAGGTTGCTTTTTAAGTTTCACTCCAAGTTCAAAATTGCCTTTTTGACAGCTGTCTGGTGGAGATGCTGGCAATGCCAAACCCACTATTTCCTTCACAGCAAGATTTATGCTCTTTATGGCTGTTGTCCCTTTAGGTTGAGATGGATGGTTTAACTTAAATCTTTCTTTCTTGAAAAATGACTGCTTCCAATGCCAAATCCACCTCTCACAGCAGAATGCTCTTGGGTTGTCCCTCTTATTGAGATGGATGGACCAGGGAATGGCATATCTCCTCATCTGTGGTCTTTACATGTTGAGATGACTCTGTTTTCCATTTTAACAATGTCAGGAGCCTCTCTGTTATAGCTTCTTCCACTTTTGGAAAAAGAAAAGGGGGGTAGCAATCCTATAGAATTAAACAAGGGCAGAAACTACCTCCCCAGTCCTGCTCCCGGAGGCCCCTCACAGGAGCTGCTGCCTCTAAGCCAGTCCATCTGGAGAAGGAGAACGCCAGGGCTTTCTGAAGGAGTAAGCGGATATAACAGCAATTTATACAGTTATGCTTCCAGATTTTTTTATGGCCTTCAAATAATGCCACACCAAAAGAGGGTGGGGAGATAGGAAAAGCAATATATAGCCCAGAGCATTTTAATCCCCCTCCTCCTCCTTTCCCAGGCCTTCGTGGGTTTCTTGGGAATTCTTTCCATTCTCTCATTTGCAGAGCTGACATCTTTCTAGATGAGAAGAAGAAGCAGAGACCTAGTTGGGAACTGTTGGTATGGTTTTAAAAATGGACTGGATTGAAAAGTGAAAACATTTTGAAAGATGGACAGAACTGTGGAGCAGTCTATTTCTCCCTGTTCCATCTGACATCATTGCTCTTTATGGAGCAACATAGGGAGTAGTCCGTGAGGAACACAGAGATTAAAAAAATAAGACTGGCATTTTGTATTTGCAGTTAAAAATTCAAAACTTAAAGTTACATATTCATAATTAGTCCACATTCACTAACTATAAGTAGTCACAATTGTGACTCTATTGTTACTACTGTAAATGTCATCCCAAATGTACTTTTTCAGGCAGAAGCTGCACCAAGAAATTGAGGTCTGTTTTGCAGTTGACTGGGGCACAAGAACGCAAAGGCCAGTTGAACGTTCCTCCATATCTCAGGGTTGTTGCTGTCTGGTAATATAGGGCTGGGGAGCATTGTGCCGAGAGACATTGCTTCTTTATGCATAGGAAACTAAGTTACGCACAATGTAGACAATGTAGATTCTCCTGTCTGCAGCTGTAAAACACATGAATGGCTCTAAGTTCCATAATATTCCCATCATAATAGTTCCTTGGTGCGATGAATCCCTTCTACATGTGTGCCAACATGCTATTCACAACGTGATGTCAGCCGGCCATTTTCATTTATTTTATATTTTATAGTTATATTTTCCTTTTGAATCAGGTAGAATCATACAACTGCACTTTTTTTAAAAAAAAAGAACCAATGGTAGTGCACGAAGGTGAGTTATGAAGGTATGTAGAAGTATGGTTATGGGATCACAGAATGGTGAATCAGCACGACTGTGCAATTGAAGTGAGGTGTGATATCAAAAGCTGCTCAACCTGCAATATAAATCAATGATAGTGTGACTGTTCAATGGGTTCAAGCAATGAAATCCTGAGAGTCAGACTATAAATTATATTAGGCTGGAATCCCATTGGTGGTTTATGCTAAAGTTAGCATTTTTGCCAGGATTCTACAGTAGTGGTAGGAAAGGGCAGACAATTTTTTAGAAAAAGCTGCAACTCTTAATTCAGCAGTGGCATAGGGATTAAAACCCCCAGACTTCTAAGAGTTAAGCTCTCAAAACCCTGAACCTAGATTGAAATAGGTTTAATCTAGGTTCAAGGTCATGACTTTTGGTTTGAAATATGCACAACCAATTCCATAGAATAGACTGGTAAAATTTTATCAAAACATAAAAAAATCATCTCTTTTTTATTGGCATACCTGGACCAGAGAGCTTAAAAAAATATGAAGTCCCATTGTGTGCCTTCAAATTGCCTATTGATTTCTAGCAATACTGTGGATTTCTCAGGTTTCCATTGGCAAGAACTCCTCAGAGGTGATTTTGCCTGTTGCTTCCTCTGAAACTTCACCTACAGCAGCTGGTATTCATTGACTATCTCCCATCCAAGTAGAAACCAGAGCTGACCCGTGCTTAACTTCCAATCTCAGCCAGGAACTAGTGCCTCTAGCATATTTAAAATCCCAGACAAGCAGAAAATCTCTTTCCTGTTGAGGAGAAATAATGAGCACTCTGATCCCTCTAAATATACCAGTCATGATCCTTCAGGAGTCACCTTCACATAACAGAAATTGTGTTTATACAAGGCTGTGTTGAGGGAGTGCTGAATTAATTAAGTAGACTGTGGCAAAAGCTTGACATACATGACAAAATGTGAACAGTACCTCTGCCTGCTCATAAATTTGCTGCCTATTTCTCAGTCAAATGGAAATGTGGTGCAGAGACATTTTCCCCGAATGATTGAAATGCAATCCTATCTTCTGATTGTTGCTTTTTAAAACAACAACAAAAATATCTGCTATGAAATCTCGGTACCATTCATGCAATCTCATCAGATGGGTAAATTTTGGCAGCAACGCAGATTCCTCTTTAGCTTTGTGGCGGAGCCCGCTGGCTCCCATCTCACAACATACAACTGCTTCCAGCGGGGCTCCATTGCAAAAATAAAAAGGAACCATCATATGCTGTGAGAAATCAACTTGAGGGGAGGGAGCCGGGTGGCTGATGCTTCCCCTTGTGGGATGCCATAGGGGGGAAGCCGGGCAATGTGGGCCATGGGGTGATGAGTATACCCCACCCTCCACCAAACATTACCGGCGGCACATCTGATGAGGTTGCAAGATGATTTTGTCAGATACTCACCTCTGAATAAACCCACTGGTTGCTATACCTCACCATTCCAAAATGCCGCAGTTGTTTGGCAATGTGCATTTGACTGTATATACAGTGTTCCCTCACTACTTCGTGGTTCACTTTTCACGGACCTGCTGTTTTGCAGTTTTTTTAAATAAATATGATTTTGAAATATATATCATGCGGCAGGCACCCAAACCAGCCCCCGCCAAGCCGGCACCGCTCTCTGAGGCATTTTCCCTCCTCAGTCCTCCCTCCAGCCTTGAAGAGCCTTTCCTTCCTTTCCTTCGCTCGCTCTCTCTCTCTCTCTCTCTCTCTCTCTCTCTCTCTCTCTCTTTCTCTCTCCTGAAGGCGAGGAGGGCAAAGGAATTGAATGAGTGAGAGAGTGGGGGAGGGGGGGGAAGGAGTGGGCAAAGCCACTCCTAGGAGGGGGCGGTCCTGCGTCTTGCACGCGCTGAGGCAGTACAAATATAGCGTTCATACATCACAGATTTTCACTTATCGCGGGTGGTCCTGGAACTTAACGCGCGCAATAAGCGAGGGAACACTGTATGTATTTAAAAAGCTCTCCTTCTCTGTATTTTGTTGCATCTTACCAACATCTTGCATCTTGAGATCTTGACAGCTTGCATAGGTTTTTGTGCTCTTTTAAGTTGGCTTATGGAAGTATTGCCACGTTATGGGGTCTGGAATTGTCATATGCCCAATATGTATTACAAGCCTCCTGTTCAAAATATATGAGAAAGCCTCTGAAGGAAATCCACTGTGATCTGCTTTGGGAGGGAGTCATTCCTGTGTGAGTTGTTCTATAGTGAAATACCACATCAGGAAAAGCAGTTGATGACTAAGTCTGTGCACTATTCCAGAAGGCCAATTAGTTTGAAAGCTGCACGTGTGGCTATTGGCTCTGCTACACAATAGCATGATGCAGCCTGTGTCAAAAAGCTATTTATAGTATCTGACTCAGTTAAATAGCTCTAATGTGCTGCCAAGGACCTTTAAAGTAGGTCATCCAAACAGATAGAGAAGGACCTTGATGCTCCTGTTTATCTAACCTTCACACATCCAAAGCTCTCTTGCCCCGGAACAATCATATCCTCCAAGGCATTCTGAGAAATATGATCTGGAGAAGCAGTTGGATGCATTTCCCTGAATTGGTTGGCTGAGCATTTTGTTGCTGGGATTTAGCTCTGATGCATCCATAAAATTGAATGTTAGAGCCTGGGGAAGCAACCTTTTTAGACTCCTACTTCCAAAATCTCCTAGTAAGCATAGGAGTTCAAGAAATAGCTCCCACAGGTTCTGGGAATGACTGTGTACACAGTGGCATGGATGCAAAGATGAGCCTATGCTTGTAATAGTTGTAACAAGGAGTTTTGCAACAAACTGTTAAAATGCAGTGTGATTATTATGTGCCATCTAGTTGGCTTTAACTTTTGAGAGACCTTCAAGGCTAGGTCTACAGTGCAATTTGATACCATCGCCATGGCTTAATGTGAATCCTGGGAGTTGTATTTTGATGAGGCACCAGCACTCCATGGCAAAGAAGACTAAAATTGTGTAAAACTACCATTTCCAGGGTGGCAAACTGCATTCATTCTATGTAAACCCCCCAATAAACTGCTATTAACTGTTGCTATTCAAATCTTGCAAACGCAGGACTGTGGCTTCCTTTTTTGAATCAATCTACCTGCAATGCCTTTTTCCTGTTTTCATATTGCCTCCCACTTTGCTGAGTATTACTGCATTTTTCATTGAGCCAAGTTGTCCTGTGATACATGCAAATTATGATAGCCTCTGGGTTGCTGTAGGTTTGTCGGGCTATATGGCCCTGTTCTAGAAGCATTCAAGGTCTGTTGGAAACTCGGAAAATTGGATGTATATATCTGTGAAAGGTCCAGGGTGGGAGAAAGAACTCTTGTCTGCTGGAGTTAGGTGTGAATGTTTCAATTGGCTACATTAATTAGCATTTGATGGCCTGACAGTTTTATGTGTGGCTTGTTACTGCCTGGGGGAATACTTTGTTGAGAGGTGATTAGCTGCCCCTGATTGTTTCTTGTCTGGAGTTCCCTTGTGTTTGAGTGTTGTTCTTTATTTACTGTTATACATTTAGAGGTTTTTTTATTACAGGTAGCCAAATTTTGGCCATTTTCATGGTTTCTTCCTTTCTGTTGAAATTGTCCACATGCTTGTGGATTTCAATGGCTTCTCTGTGTAGCATGACATGGTAGTTGTTAGAGTGGTCCAGCATTTATGTGTTCTCAAATAATATGCTATGTCCAGGTTGGTTCATCAGGTTCTCTGCTCTGGCTGACTTCTCTGGTCGAAGCAGTGCCTTTCATGGTCCTTGATTCATGTTTGGGCAATACTGTGTTTGGTGGTCCCTATGTAGACTTGTCCACAGCTTCATGGTATACAGTAGACTCCTACAGAAGTGAGAGGTTCCCTCTTGTCCTTTGCTAAACAGCATTTGTTGGATTTCCTTAGTGGGCCTGTAGATAGTTTGTAGTTTGTGTTTCCTCATCAGCTTCCCTATGTTGTCAGTGGTTCCTTTGATGTATGACAAGATGCAGGCGATATGTCAGGAGATAATGCTTCTAGAACATGGCCATATAGCTCGAAAAACCTACAACAGCCCAGTGATTCTGGCCATGAAAGCCTTCGACAATACATGATATTCTTTGTTTAGTTGTTCTGAAATGCAGAGAGTTATACACACTGAATGTGCAGTACATCAATGTCCTGGACCTCAAAAAAACATGGCATTCCTTATCAACATTACTCCTTAAAAACCCTTAAAAACCTTGAAAGTGCCATGAACAGTATACTTTCTAGTGGAGTGCCAAGAAGAAAAGAAAAATTGCAACTGGACAGGCTGTAACATGCCAACTTAAAATTTAGGCTACTTTTTCTATTCTGAAAGTTTCCAGATGTGTTTAATTCCAAGTATTTTCAAACATGAATGTATCAAGGGCTTTGTAATGTACCTTGGGGAAGCGGCTGAGGCAAAACACCTTAAACATGTCAATTAATTCATTATTGAATGAGCCAGTAACAAACTGTATCCCTAGGATTCATGTTAACAATGCTATTCACTGTAAATCCCATGGGTGGTTGTAGAAACCAAGAGTTCAAGTGTTAAATTAACTAATGACAATATACTAAATAAACCAAATTAACTTACTGATGACGACATTGAATTAACCAGCTAGATTGTAACAGTTAGCATCCATGTCTAATAGTCCAATCCAAGTTCTTCTTCAAGAGACGTGTTTATCATATGGTTTGACTCTATACCAGTTCCTCAAAGCTGGTTTCTAGAAACTTGTTTTCTCCCCCAGGAAGGACATTTATGTTATCATCACCTAAGCTTTCCCTTCCTCCACCAATACTGGTTTCAATTCAGGTTCCTTAACAGTCATTAAGCCATTTGCCTGACCTTCAAAGAGGACTGTGTAACTGCTCTTGGAACAAGAAGGTATAGAGAAGTACATGGGGGGGATCAAGAGTAAACACAGTACTTCTTTCACAAAGAAGTTATTATATCTGATGGGAAATCAACTCAGAGAAAAAGAATCTTGTGAGTCGAGGGAAAACGGGATGTGAATATAAATTTTGTAAATATTTTCTTTAAGTCGCTGCATGTAATCCCAGGAAATAGATACAGTTTCATAGTGGAGAAAGGGCAAGTCATTTTCTAGTTTGAGTGTGGTTTCTGCTTGACAGTTAAGTATTAAGGACTTTGAGATGCTTCTTTTTTTAATTAATAATTTTAATACCTTTTCTTAAAGTACATTGATTCTCTTAAGTTACATACATATATCGGTACATTCCATACTTTTGTATTTCACACTTAATTCGTTACATCAACTATATATGCATATATATCTTATATCTTATCATATTCACCTCTGTGTGCCCCCCTTCCGAGCCACTTCAATTAGCATTCTCCTTCCAAAATCTCATTTTGTCTGGTGGAGGTAACTTCCCATCTACTTCTTTTAATAAACCATTCTCGATAAATTTACCCCAGACTTCATCAAAGTCATTTACCTTCCATACCCCCTTTCTAACTTTTAACCTACATGTCAATTTATCATTTATTGCTAATTTCCATAGTTCTTTATACCATTCTTCAATTTGTATATTTGTCTTGTCTTTCCAGTTCCTTGCTATCAACAACCTTGCTGCAGTTAACATATTATGTATTGCATCCTTCTCTGTTTTTCATAAATTCTTAACATTATATAATGACAACAATGCAATACTTGCACTTTTTTCCCCATCTTCATATCCATTATTACTTCTATTTCTCTAAATACCTTCCCCCAGAATTTATTTACATATTTACATTCCCACCACACACACACACACACACACACACACACACACACACATATATATATACCCACCTCTTGGCAACCTCTCCAACAGTTTTTTATATCATTTTTATTAATATTTGCTATTTTTACTGGTGTTATGTACCATTTCTATACCAATTTATAATAATTTTCTTTAACGCTTATCGATAAATTCCTTAAATGTCTTTGATTCCATAACTGTATCCAATCCACTTCCCTTATCTTAATCCCTAAATCTTCCTCCCATGTTTCTCTTAATATTGCATTTTTTATTTTTCCTTCCTTAATCTCTATTATTATCTTATACATTTTACTAGTTATTCCTTTCATCTTATTGTATTCTCCTGTGGCTCCTTCCTTTTGTATCATTTGTTCAAATTGTGTAGGTTTGTCTCCTTCCCCATTTGTTCTTATCCAGTTCTTAAACCATTGTTCTAACTGTAAGCAATGGAACCATGAGAGTTTAATATCTTTAAACTCTTTTTGTATATTTTCTTTCTTCATATCTGCTTTTAACCAATCTCCAATTTTATCTATATTCTTTTCTTTTAATTTCTTGTCCAACGTATTTTTTAATTTTTTTGGAAATTTCTTATTGGTGTTAATGTTGAACTTTCTGACTTTAATACTTTTCTGTATCTATTCCAAATTTCTAATACATTTCTTAACATTGGGGTTTTTACTTCTTTAATTTCTTTCCTTTTAAAATCCTTAAAGAATATATTCCAGAATTTTCCTTCTGCTTCTTCCGAACCTTCCTCCAACCATTCCAAATCCTATTTATTTGTCATCTCTTCTATAACTAGTCTCATCCTGTTTGCTTTTCAAACACTCGTTTATATGAAAGAAAGCAATAAGAAAAACATGGCAAAAGGTGCATCTTTATTTATGTAGGATAATTGTCAACAAACATGCTATCCAATATTTTTTTGTTATGTGTCATATGATAACCCTAAAGTGAGACAATCATGGGGTATTCTTGGAATAATTTATTCAGAAGTAGTTGGCCTTTGGCCTTACCTTCTGCTGAGGCTGAGAGAGTGTGATTTGCTCACCAAATAGGTTTCCATGGCTGAACTGGGTTGACCCCTGAACTCATAGGCCCCTTCCACACTGTTCCTATATCCAGGATCTGATCCCAGATTATCTGATTATCCCAGATTATCTCACAGTGGAGGGAGGGTCATATAATCCAGTTTAAAAGAGATAATCTGGGATCAGATCCTGGGATATAGGACAGTGTAGATGAGGACATTGTGTCATCTCCCAAAACTTAAACAACTACATCGCTTTTGCTCCAAGATTATATATGTGAAAATAGAGACATTCTCACCACCATTTGTGTTGTCTGTTGGATATGTTTTCTTCAAGAGCAAGTCATTTGAGCCAAACGGAAGGAAAATTTTTCTTTGGCAGCAGACTCCTTGGATTAGTTATTCAGCCTCTGTAATCTACTCTGAGATTGGGGTTTCCTGACCCTATAAACACCCACTTTTACTCTCTTTTGGAAATAAGATTTTATTATTATTTCCTCCTTTTCTTTGGCTATATAGTTTAGGGGGTCGGGTGGGAGTTAAGTCATACTTTCCATTCATTTAATCATATTGGACCTCTCAGCAATATCCAATACCATCAATCACCACCACCACCACCATCATTATCATTATTATTTGTATCTTTATTTATACCCCGCTTTTCTCCTCATGGGGATTCAAGGCAGCTAATGGGCATTGAATATTTGGCTTTTATGTTTGGAATCCACTCTGATGTCAGTTATATTCAGTACTTAGTTAGGCTATCCCTCATTTCCCATTCTTGAGTTGGGAGTAGAGTAACTGTTTTGGGAGACAGTGATCAGGAATTCGGACAACATGGACAGTCCAGCAGAGTTGATGATGTAGGAGCATCACTTCAATGCTGGTGGTCTTTGCTTCTTCCAGCATGCTGAAATTTGTTTGCATGTCTTACCAAGAGATTTGCAGATTTTTTCAGAGGCAATGCTTATGGAATCGTTCCAGGAGTTGAGTGTGAGGTCTGTAGACAGTCCACGTTTCACAGATGTATACCCAATGCATGAAACCATTGGGAGAGATCATCCGGAGGCATGGGCAGGGTGACACCAAATTTATTTCTACGTGCCTTCATAAACAGCCTTAGTGAAATATAGTGTTTCTCCTTTGAATGAATGTTGGTTGTTACAGTTTAAATCCTACAGATTTTGGATTCAGGTTACCCCCACCTGAATAATCTGTCTCAACCACTTAGGTCTTCTGGGAGAATTTTCCTCCACTCCAACCATTTCATCACATGGACTTCAGGAAGCATACTAGGACACTTCCAGGACACTTCTTCTGTGGAGCCCATCACATGATGTAAGTCTACTTCTGGTATGGTTCCGTAGAGGAAGCATGCTGGCAGTGTGCCAGGACAATGCCCAGAGAACATGGGAGGCTTCCTGTGTTCTTATTGAGAAGAAATGAGAGAAGATGGGCGGCAACGCTTCCCCCTGTGGAACAAGGTAAGGGGTAATGTAGGATGTGGGGCAACTGTTTCCCCCCACTGCCCACTGGATTCTCCATGCTGCATGGCAAATCCCCCCATTATTGCCTGTCATATGGACCTCAATGTGATGAGGTCTCAAGACTAGAGTTACAATAGACTGGTCTCTTCTGACAGGTCCATTCAGATGATTTTTAAATTATGCATGTTAAATTGAAAAAATTAAAGTATGGGCTGATTGTTTGCATCTTTTACATTCTTCTCAATTACTGTTGTGTTTTAAAGTAGCTTATATGTTTGTAACTGTTGTTTTATGTAGTATCATAATCTGTTGTCCCCTGACTTGATTCATAGGGAGAGGTGTGTAAGAAATCATCATTAACGGAGGGACCAGGCGGGCAAAAAGGGGGGCAAGGAAGGCCCTGAGGCGCCGGCGGAAGCGAGCGGCCTCTAGATTAGGCACTGAAGCGACGACCCCACCACAACCTACAGACCCCGACCCACAGGCCCCCCGCGCGAGTAGGGCCCCGCAAGAAAGACCCAAAGCACCATGCTCAGATCCATCCAAGCAGTGCAAACTCAACATCGCCACCCAGAGGGGTCATAACAACTCCAGGGCACCCCAGCTGACAATCCCGGTCCCTTCAGGACCAGAACCTTCTGGGCTCGAAGGTTCAGAGCTCCCGCCGGCCCCACGCACACAACCACCGTCCTACTCGCCTCCACAAGCCTGCAATCAAAATCAGGCCTCCCTAACGTCCCCTTTTCGGGGACGTGCCGCAAACTCAGCGCCCCGGCTACAACCATCAGTACCAAGGCGCTCCCACCTGCCCCATCCCAGTAATCAGCGGGCAGAGGAGGGCAAGGAACACCAACCCACCCTCCTCCAATCAGCGCCGTAAATCCCCTTCATTCTGGCTCCGTCCCATTACCTGCCATGCCCGCCAGCAAACACCTATTTCACCCGGGTCCTCACTGCTACTTCTCAACGCGAGGTCGATCTGCAACAAGCGGGCCACCCTGCGGGACTTTATTGTAGAACAGAACGCGGATGCTATCTGCATCACAGAGACGTGGACTCAGGACGGTGACTGTGTCCTCCTCCAGGAAATAGCCCCCAGGCTTTCGAGCCTTCCACCGCCCAAGACCTACAGGTCGAGGTGGTGGAGTAGGACTGGTTGTGAAGGACGCGGTTACCATTTCTGTTCTCCAAACACCGGAGCTGACCGGCATTGAATGCCTGGGGGCAACCCTTGGAGAGGAAGGAAAGACGGGGCTCCTGGTCGTCTACCGGGCCCCGGGGCCCACAAAGATGCCACTTCTGCCTTACAGGATCTGATCGTGGACTGGGCCTTGAAGTTTCCCGGCTTCTTATACTGGGCGACTTCAACATCCACCCGGACACAGTCCCCTTTCACCCGCTGCACGAGAATTCCTTATGCATATGGACGCCCTCGACCTCTCCAGGACAGCCACTGGTCCCACCCACCAAGCTGGCCATGCACTGGATTTGATTTTCAGTCAGGGTCTCGCAATACAACACCGTGATACCAGAGCAGTGCCTTGGTCGGACCACCTGACCGTGAGGGTAGAGGTCAACATCCCCCTCGCAACACCACCAGAGCCTAGGCCTATCCTAGCCCGCCAAAAGAGCGCGATGACCCCAAAGGCTTTTGCAGCGGCGCTGGAACCCTTTGAAGTCCCCGGAGGATCTCTGTCATATCTGGTCGCCAGATGGGATAGTGTGCTCTCTAGGGCCATTGATCAGAATCGCCCAAGGAAAACCTGCTCTCCATGGTTTACAACACACCTGAAGCAGATAAAACATCGGAGGAAGCAACTCGAGTGTTCCTGGCGACGAAAGCCGAGCGTGGAAACCAGAGCCGCCTATAGAGCCCAGCACAGGCTATATGAACTCGAGATCAAAAGGCGAAGAGATCCCATAACGCAGCCCAGATTTCTGCTGCGGGCTCCCACTCGGCGCAGATTTTCAAAGTTGTCCGAGTCTCCTCGCCCCCCACAAAGGGAACCTAACAACTCGGCGTTAACAGCTGACGACTTCCAAAGACACTTCATTGGAAAAATCGCGGCCCTTCGGAAGGACTTACCATCGATCCCGAGGAAGACGGCCTGAGGTCCCAGCTCCCCATCCGGGCAACCGGACAGCGTCTCTCAGAGTTCAGCCCCCTAACAACGGAGGAGGTGAGAAAGCTGGTGACCGGGGCGAGAGCGACGACCTGCCCAACGGATCCCTGCC
Organism: Anolis apletophallus; assembly: GCA_030556195.1. NCBI lineage: Eukaryota > Metazoa > Chordata > Lepidosauria > Squamata > Anolidae > Anolis > Anolis apletophallus. The sequence goes on from JARBWK010000005.1 coordinate 38,020,610, forward strand.
CATCACATCTAATCAAGTCCAATACTGACATCTTGTCCGGTGCTCTGAGGGACCTGGTGAATCTCTCTTGAAACAAGTGCCTTTCCGGGCTCGCTGACAGAGGCGAGAGGCACCCCTCTTGAAAAAGACATCGCTTGACCCCGAGGTTCCTGCTAACTACCGCCCGGTTGCCAACTTACCCTTCCTGGGCAAGCTCCTTGAACGAGCAGTAGAAAGCCAAATTCGGGTCTTCTTGGATCAATCCGGGGCTTGGACCCGTCCCAGTCGGGCTTCGCGGGCCACGGAGTGGAGTCCGTTCTCGTGGCAATCACTGATGACATCCGTCGACAACTGGATCGGGAGGCTCGGCAATCCTAGTCCTCTTGGACCTTACGGCGGCCTTTGATACCGTCGACCACGACCTGCTTCTCCATCGCCTGGCGGCCTCCGGGATCCAAGACAGAGCTCTGGCCTGGCTGGAATCGTTCCTGCGAGGCCGCTCGCAGCGGGTCGAGTGGCAGGGTCAAGTCTCCTCGAAAACGAATTGGAGTGTGGAGTCCCTCAGGGTGCCATTCTATCTCCCACCCTCTTTAATATCTACATCCAGCCCCTGGCTAATATTGCTAGGAGCCATGGGTTCTCCTGCTACCAATACGCAGACGACACGCAGCTGCTCTTGAAGCTTGACCCAGGGTCATCATCAGTACCGGACAGTTTCAGCCTAGGATTGAGGGCGGTGACGAGCTGGCTCAGGGCATATAGACTCAAGATCAACCCGGCTAAAACGGAGATCCTCTGGCCGGGTCGTCCCGACCCCGCCCACCACTTCCACTCTTCGAGGGCGAGTCCCTGGCTCCAGCCCGGCGGTGAAAAGCCTGGGAGTGATCCTAGACGAAAATCTCACGATGGAGGCCCAGATCCAGGCTGCAGCTAAGGGCGCCTTTTTCCATCTCCGTAGGGCCCGTCGGCTGGCTCCCTACCTTCCACCAGAGGCCTTGAGAACAGTGGTCCATGCCACTGTCGTCTCACGCTCGACTACTGCAACGCCCTATATGTGGGCCTCCCCAGACAACAACTAAGAGGCTGAAACGTATCCATAACGCCGCAGCCAGACTCATTACTGGGTCATCAGTGAGGGATCACATTTCCCCATTCTTAAAGAACTTCACTGGCTGCCCCTAGAGTTCAGAGCCCTTTACAAACTCCTGGTGCTCACCTTTAAAGCCCGGCACAACATTGGGCCTTCCTATCTGAGTGACCGGCTGACGGCCCAATGCAGCGAGAGGCCAGCACGCTCCATCAACGGTGACCGCCTGACTACCCCTGGAGTGCGGGAGGCTAGACTGGCGGAAACTCGGCGGAGAGCCTTCTCCGTCGCGGCCCCTTCGACTTGGAACTCACTGCCGCCCACCCTCAGAGCCTCTCCGACTCTATCTGGATTCCGGCCAGCCTTGAAGACCTGGCTCTTCCGCCTAGCGTTCGGGACTGGCTCGGTACCCTGGGGACTACCTGAGCCACCCCTCCTGTTCATATTCCATGTTTTTAAACTGTTGTACATTGTTCACCCTAGGGTTTTAACTGTTGTAAGTCGCCCGGAGCACCGCCGGTGGAGGGCGACTCACAAATATTAAAGTATTATTATTATTATTATTATTACTACTACCAGAAAATTAAGTAACTGGCAATGCGTTGCCATTTTATGGTACCCAAAGTTTGCTTCTAAAATGAAAGATATGTCAATTAGGTCTTCTGCCTTAGGTAGATATTTCACCCTCCTTTGTGACAGGACTGACTTTGCCACCTAACGGTGGGCCCATCACACCCATTTGGGCAATGATCAGGGGCTGGGTAACTTCCTTCTACCTAAGGATCAAATTAAATCTCAGAGAAATCCTCAGAAGTCACATTCCAGTGATGCATGGTGCCAAAACATGAAGGAAAGGACTATATTTTAGATTCAAGTATTTAAATCTTAGGAGAAACATTTCAACTTTTCAGAGTGCTGGTGCCATGGGGGAAAGGGGTCAAGTGGAAAATCCAGGGGACCAAATTTAGCCCAAGAGCTCAGGTTCTTCATCTGTGGCCAAATGGAAAGAGGCATAAATGAAGCAATACTTAACTCTCTTTCCAATTCTGTTTAGGAAAATGTATTTGTGGAATGTGGTGAGAGTCACCTATCCGTTTCTTTTACTCTGAGCCTTAGAATGACTTCATAATTAAAAACAAACAAATATCCAGGGTACTGGTAACATCAGATTGCAAGCCAGATGTTTCCAATTGTGCATGAGAGATTCTGAGTAGTTTGTTTCAAAACCCTGGTGACAATGGCAGGCACAAATCTTGTCTCGGATCCCAGAATTTCTCTAGAGCTGGGTGGGCTCTGTTGCATTAGACCACAATGTTTCTGGAGGCTTGCTATTCTATCCAACAGAAGCCATGAGGCAAGGCTGTGGTGGTGTATGTGGTACACCACATGATTAGGACCAGACTGTTCTTGCTAGGTCCCGCCCTTGAATGAAAAGGTTTCAATCCTTCATTTCAGGTTACAAACTTCAGAGTCTGCCAAGCGCACCAGATGGCTTCCCTTAGAGAGACTGAAAGTGGTGCCAGCCTCAGGTCTTTTTTTAATCACATGAGAGGAGGGGACTCTGTGAAGCAATGTAGCAAATCATGCCAGAGGTAGAATTCATTGTAAAGGCTGGGTACCAGTTGGGGACTTACTGTTCTCACCCATAGCTGATCTGGCTGAACATTTGTCCTTTAGGAATAAGGAATGGATGTGAAGCCAGTTTATTTTTGTATTATAGTTAGCCTTAGGACTCTCTGACAGGTGTAAAATGTAATTATATCTCAGGAGCTTTTATTCCAGATGGCAGATTGACTATGTTCTCTTTCTTCCTTGTAGGATTAGGTTGGAACATATCAGAAAATTCAAATTAATTCCTTGTTTCTTTACATGTGCATTGTAACTGGGGTACACATTTTCACATATACCTCAGACTATAATCTTGTACACTTTTACTTAGAAATACATTACGTGGAATGTAGTTGCAATAACTTTTTTATTAATAACATTTACATCATGTTTTTCCTCCAATGATCACAAGGTGGTGCGTATTTTGCCTATTTAATCAACTAACTTATATCTACCATTCTTGAAATATGGACAATTTACTATGAATGTTAAGAACAAAATACAGCTGAAACAATAGAGAATACAAAAGATAAAACTCAATAAAAAGACATTGTTATTTAAAAAATAAAACTCTAATTTAAAATATTTTAAAAAATAAAGATCAAAGACCAGTACATAATTCTCATCCTTTCCATTTTATTCTTCCACAACAGGTAGGTAAGGCTAAGAGAAACAATTAATTAAAAGTCACCCAGTAAATTTATGGGGCATAGTAAATATGCATAGAAACAGGCTGCCTGTAAACTGTGGTGTAAAATAGAGAGTCTTGGCTTTTCTTCGCGAACGAAGATTCAGGGAGGACTCATCCCACGCTATCTACAAGCGCGTTAATGATTCGGAGGTTGGATGTGTCCTTCGAGCCTGTGCAATGGATTTTTCTGGTGGAGCGCAGCATGCACAGAACTGGTCTCACCCTTTAAACCAAAGGTTCGTCTGCCGGGGCCTAGCAAGCTGGGACAGTGGCAGTGAGGTCCTCAGGTTGTAGGTTTGGTTTGAGTTTACTTCTCTTAGATGGTTGACCTTACAGGGTTAAAAAAGCACCATCTGCCCGGGTTTGAAATCAGAGTTTTCCTTCTCCTAGGATAGTTGCCAAAAGGCTAGAGAGCCCATCCTGCCCATTGACGCTCTTTCTCAGACCCTTCGGTTGTGACCTGTGGCTTTTATGCCACTGCCAGCATAGCTCACAACTTCATTAGGGTATGCAAGCCTCTCCCCCACAACAAGGGGGCGCCAATGGAGCGGAAAATAGAGAGTAACATTACAGTATTTGCAGAGTGTTTTGAATCTAGAGTGAGCCCTCTATATTTGGTGGGGGTTAGGGACACAAGACCTTCATGAAAGTGGGAAAAATTAAATAAAAACATTTTTTAAACCTGAGAGAACATCTGTTTCAGAATCTCTAAGGTATAATTCTATGGTCAACTTGGAAAAAATAATCAGATATATATGTGTATGTTTGGTTGCTTCTTTGTTTAGGCTTTTGATAGGATACCCAATGACAGAAAATGTCTATGCCGATTACAATGTTGAACACAGTTTTTTGAAAAATCAGTGTAATTGCAATTACAATAAATATACAATAAAATAATGCAAAACAAACACCACAAATAAATTCATTGCTTCATTTTAAAACAAAATTATGACTTCATTTTAAAATAAATTCACGATTAGGTCTGTGCAAACAATGAAAAAATGTTTCAATATTAATACTAAATGGGGAGGTCTGTATCATAACTATAATGAGATAACAAATTGTTCATTACTTTTTAATCAAATAATTGTGAAGGGGGAGAGCTTCAGGGTTTCATCTATCTCATTTTTAGAGTTATCAGGCTGAAACTTGCTACAATGCTAGAACACATTTACCACTGTTCCCCACCAACCTACTAGGTAAACTTTGGAGTTACTTTGGAGTTACTACCTCTCACCTTTGCCTACCTTACAAGGTTGATTCAGCTCCCAACCCCTTTTATCTTGAAATTCCTTTAGAGAATGAACTCGGATTTTCCCATACCAAAACTTTCAGGGAGGAGGAGGGGGGAGAGGGGGAGGAGGCACAAGGCAGTAATCAGAATTCTGGGAAATGTCGTTTGGGAAGGCGAGGAACCCTGTGGCAGAGAATTCAAAAGGCCCTGGCCTGAATTACATTTCCCAGAGTTCTACTCACTTCAGATTACTGGGGCTGGTCTCATTAAAGCCTCAATGTGAGTGTGGTCTCTGCCTGTCTTTCTCTGGTCTGGCCATGTCCCGGAGGGGCTTCTTTCTAGCCTGTCCATCCAGCTTGGCATCCCTCCTCCCCCCCCCCCCCACCTCACCATCCTCCTCAGGGTCCTTTCAGGGAACCAAAACCCAGCCCTTTTGGAGGAGAAGCAGCACCCATGATGAAGACTTGGAACCACTTACGAGACTTACATAACTCAGCCAAGTCATAGGTCCATATTTTGAATCTTAAGCCCTATTCACTACTTCATTTTAAAACATGGAACTAAAACAATGTTTAAAGCACCATTTAAGTTTATGAGCCTTAAAACGTCTACAAAGGTTTTTTTAAAAAAAGAATTGACTGTAAAAAAGAAATAGAAGAGGTATCCAGTTGGACTCTCCAAAGAGAGCATTCCACAACTGGATGACCATTATGAGAAGGCCCTTTTTCTCATGACCACTTTACTTGACATGGGAACTTGGAACATGCTGTACTTTACTTGACATGGGAATTTGGAAAAACCTACTAATGTCAATCTCAGGGTTCTGGTAGGTATGTGTTGGAAATACTACTGTTGCTGGATTTACCACTAAAGTGTTTGCAGTTTTCATACTTTTTAGGCTCTCAATTTCTCAGTTTAGACAGAAAATTCATTGAGTGTCCTTCTTTGCACTAGCTTCTCTACAAAGAACGATACCAGCATGAGTGCCAAGGACAAATATATATAATAAATCTGTTCTATTATTCAACTGCATAGAAAAGGGGAAAGGGTGTTGATGTTGCGTATCAAAACAAGGAGATTCTTAGAAGTTTAAAGCTTTCCGCCTTGTCTCCTGATAATTGAAGGTGGACTATAGTTTCATATCCAAAGCAACCCCATTGACCCTTCAAAATCAGCATAAAAGCACAATTGAACATTTACATAGAAAATCATAGCACAATGGAAGCAGGATTTTTTTTCTGAGAGGCTACTTATTTTTACCACGGATATGGCAGCCTGATATACAATTATTTTCTCCATGATCAAAATAGCTATACCTATTAAATTTGGCTAATCAAATAATTGATTATTCATTTTAGTTTGTTTTTGTCAACTTTACCAAAATTCACAAAGTTCATATTTGAAACATAAACAACTAGAGCTTTAAAAAAATCAGAATGAAGCTAAAAGCCAAAGGGACAGATTTTTCAGTTCCAGTTTTCAGTTCCTTGTTTTTCTGTTTTCTTTTCTCCTTTACTCTGTTCTGCCTTCATAAGAAGCCTTTAAATTCCCACCTTCACTTGACTCATTGGTTTCCCAAATCTTGTCCCCCTGGGTTACCATAGAAATCATTGTCTCATTGAAACAAGAAAACATTGATACAGAGCAGGAATGCACAAAGACTTAGGAGTTCACAACACCATTGGACACAGGAAGATGGAATGGATGGACCATTGGTCTGTTCCGGTCTAACAGTCTCACTGCTCTTTATTCAGAAGCTGAGAAAGGATTAAGAAAAATGCCCAATTACAAATTTCTTTCTGTCTGACGCACATTGATTTTAGTCTTTTGGCAACAAGTTAAACAAGTGTGTCTAGAGTCTTCTGCTTCCTGCTTTAATCACTTTTCTCCTGGCAATAACACATTCGCTGGAATGATGCTTCTTTATGCCTGTTTTCTTCTCCAGAGCACAAGTATGCAGTTGCTTCTCTTTATTACACAGAAATATATTTTTATGTACAAAAATGTTCTATTCTCTGCAGGAGACATATTTTCGCCACATAAATGTTATTTCTGTGCATAAAATCTTGTGTTTTCTGTGTAAAAAAGCCAACATGATTTTGTGTACACATAATAAGTTCCAAATTGTAAAGTGACTTAAAAATGTGTAGTTATTTTATTGCTTTCTTGAAGGAAGTAGAAAAATAGAAAAAAAAACCCCATTTTTGTTCATAAGAACACAATTTATGAATATATACATGAAACTGTATTGTGTTTTATCTGAATTCTCAAAACTCCTAATTTATTTATTTGTTTGTTAAATTTATATCTTAGCCTTCTTGACACCTGAGTAAGTTCATATAGAGAGATACAATCTTTCAGACTTATATTCATGTATAAGTCAATTTTAGTCAACCTATCCATAATGTAAATACACTTTGACACAAGTTGGTTCATAGATGCTCCAATGTCTTCAAAGGGCCATTGAACCTAAAGTCTTTGGGTATGAGTGTGTGTTGGCAAGTGGTAAATCATTAGAATCATAGAATCATAGTTGGAAGAGACCTCATGGGACATCCAGTCCAACCCCCTGCCATGAAGCAAGACAATCACATTCAAAGCACCCCCAACAGACGACCATCCAACTTCTCTTTTAAAGGCCTCCATAGAAGGAGCCTCCACATTGTATGTATGCATCATACATAAATAGTTGCTTGTGCAGTAAAAGTTTTTGTCTTTGAGAACCAATTCAAGAAGAATGAATTCACACAACTGGTGTCTGTTCCTTTTCATCCATTTCAGCATCCAGATGGATCCCGTTCCCATTAATGGTTCAGTGTACATTTTGATTGCAGGCCAACATGAGTTGATTTGTTGAAGCTTGCTGAACATGTCGTGACCTGACACTGGAACATATATAAAACCATGTATAAAGCCAAGAGACATTTGGGGTTCCATCATGAGATATGATTGCAAAATTGCACCTGACCATGAACAAAAGTAATAGGAATCAACTTATCTTGGATTGGGAGATTGTGTGAATATGAGCAAAGACTAGTCTTGTACCCCCTTAAAGACTAACCATAATATTTGACATAAGCTTTCGTGGACTTCGGGGTTAATAATATCAGATCAACAGAGAGCTATATTTTGTGTGCATGTGACTTCACATTGTTTATCGACTTATGGTAACCCATTAATTTCATAGAGTTTTCTCAGGGAAGGAATATGCAGAAGTGATTTACTATTTCCTTCCTCTGAAAGCTACCATAGCTAGAAGATTATTACACATGTACTTTGATCAATTAAGCTGTTATACAATGTATGATTTAAAATATTTATTTAAGACCTAGAGATTACTGCTTAATTTTGTATGTGTTAGAGTGCATTGAGCAATTCAGCAGTTATAGTAAACACGCCAATGACCTAAAAAAGGAAACTATGCCCTCTATTCTAAGACAGGAAAGTTACGAATAGTAAATGTTATTAGGATGTCCTTGTGCAAGTCATACTGGAGTATTTCCTCATGTAGTGGAATCTCGTTCGATCTCAAAGAATGCTTGTATATTTCTCTATTTGCTCAAAAGGAGTTAATTCAGTGCATGTGACAGAAGTATGTTATCAAGTGATGCAAGCATACTTGCCAATCTTTAGAAATATGTCTTAATTTATTAAAATGCTTGGTAGAATGGAAAGCAGTAAAAAAAGAGGGAAACCACAGCACAAGTGGATTGATTCAATCAAGGAAACCACAGCTCCCAGTTTGTAAGACCTGAGTTGATCAATTGGCAATGGGATCTTGGAGGCTTCTCAGAATACTTTTACACTGTAGGAGTAATGCAATTTGACATGACTTTAATTGCTGTGGCTGAATGCTATGGAATCCTGAGATTTATATTTTGGTGAGACACCCATACTCTTTGGCAGACAATTCTTAAAGTACAGTACAGCTGTTATGATTCCATAGCATTGATCCACAGCAGTTGAAGTGGTGTCAAACTCAATTAATGCTACGGTGAAGATGCACCTCAGTCACAGAGTTGCCATAAATAGAAACAGACTTGGCAGCATTTAACAATGAAAAATAAAATACCCATAGATTGTCTAGCATGTAGAACTCAATTTACATATGTACACAGAAAGATAAGCCACATTTAGGTGAATCCTGCTATGTGACAATGTGCTACAGGTGTGTTTTTTTCTACTTGACTTCTCTTGCTGACACAAGCAGCTATCCAAATCAGAAATATTTTGCTTTACTTGCCTTATCAGAGCCCTTCAGAATTGTAAGCAAGAGTTTACTAGTCATTAGTACAATTCAGACAACCTGCATATTTCAGACAGCTTTGCTTAGGCTGGCTCTAGTAAAGGTAAAGGTTTCCCCTTGGTGTTAAGTCAAGTTGTGTCTGACTCTGTGGAGTGATGCTCATTTCTATTTCTAAGCCTAAGAGCGACATGCCTGGCAGTGAGGCAAGTGAAGTGTATATATACCCATGGAATGTTCAGGGTGGGAGAAAGACCCCATGTCTGTTTAAAGAAAGTGTGCATGTTGTAATTAGCAAGCTTGAATTAGCAATGCTCTCTACATGCTATACTTGAAGACAGCCCGGAAACTTCAACTTCTCCAGTGATCAGCAGCCAGATTAATAACTGGGGCAAGTTACAGGGAGCTGTCAACCCCCCTGTTTAAAGAACTGCACTGACTGCCATTTATTTTCCGGTCCCAATTCAAGGTTCAGGTGATCATCTATAAAGCCCTAAACGGTTCATGTCCCGCCTACCTTCGTGACTGGATTTCCCTCCATGAACCAGCTCGAACCCTCCGCTACTGGGGGGAGGCCCTTTTGTCGCCCCTGCCAGTCTTACAGACTTGCCTGGTGGGTACAAGGGAAGGGGCCTTGCCCGGAGAGATTAGAAAAGCCCCCACTTTGGAAACCTTAAAAAAACCTCCTGAAAACCTGGCTTTTCCGCTGTGCCTTTGGAGAGTAGCTATTTAATTTCTACCATTGCTTTCCTCAATGCCTCCATTTCTGGTAGATCCTCTCCCCATCTGTAAAGGATGCTATTCCACTTATCTCACTCTGAGTTTTAACATTTTTTTTGTGTCCCTACCTTTGTGCTTTTAGATATTTAGTTGTATATTGTTTTTTATTTATATGTATGTATTTTTATTGCATTTACTGCTGATGTTTGATTTTTATTGTAATTTGTTGTTTGTTTGGGCTTGGCCTCATGTGAGCTGCCCCGAGTCCCCATTGGGGAGAGGGAGCGGGTTACAAATAAAGATGATGATGATGATTATTATTATTATTTGAGTAGCCATGAAGTTTGCAAAGTTAATCAGTGAGGGTATCTGTATAGAGGTATCCTCGCCTTTGTTGCCTAGAGGTATCCTCTGTTGAACTTGTTGTTCCAAGAACCTACTGTCTAAGGCTACTGCCGCATGACTTGAAGTATTTAGTTGGTCACTGTTGGATGAAATGCTGGACTATACGGATTTTGGTTCAGACCCATCAGAAATCCTCATGTTCTTAAGTTTCTCTGGCAGAATTTCCTTGTGGTTCAGTATTACACACAGGACAGAGAATTGGGATAAGTTGAGTCAAGCTGTTCCAAGCCAGAACAGTGATACAAAAAACATGTATCCCAGAAGCTGAAGCAGATGAGGATCAATGCTGCCAGGAAGCAATTTCTTTTTGTTTGTTTGATTTTTCGGAGTATGGAGAGCAGTTTGAAGTTGGAAAGTATGCTTGTGGGGGCTGTGTTTTAAAGCAAATTTGGGGGGAAACTGAACAGAGAAGGAAGACAGTTTCCTGATCTGTAAGTTGATAATTTGAAAATATGAATGCAACTAAAGTTAGCTTGTCTGATCTCTCATTTCATTTCTTGCCAGTTGTACTATTGGATGGTTTGTGTCTCAGCCCTGAGACTGAAAAATATGCTACAGAAAGAACAGTGAGTTGCCATCCTTTAAACACTTTAACATCTGAATGACGTACAAAAACCCAACAGGTGAAGCTTTCCCAGATGCAAGAATAAAATGGGTAAAAAGGAGAAAACAGATTAAATCTCTTGAAACAGATAAAACGTCATGTAGCTGACAAAGGCACAAAATCACCAATAGAGTGATGAGCACATCCTTTATCTGAATTCTGAAATCCAAAACACTTCAAAATCCAAAACTGCCCACTTGAGTCGTTGAATCAGTTATACCTTTGCTTTCTGAAGTTTCCATGTCCACAAATTTTGTTTCATGCACAAAATCATAAAAAAATACCATATAAAATTACTTCCAGACTGTAAGATGTATATGAAACATGAATTATTTTTTATTTAGACTAGGATTGCACCTCCAAGATATTTCATTCTATAGATATGTACAAATACAGACATTCCAAAACAAAGCAAAAAACAACCCTGAAATCTAAAACACTTCTCGTGTTCAGCATTTTTGATAAGGGATGCTCAATCTGTACTATAATCTAAATCAAGGATGGCCAACATGTATTCTTGAAGGACCTCCCCACTCATGTAGGGTGGTTCCAGACAGGCCTTTATCCCAGGAGAATCCATGTTTTAACAACGCAGATCTTCCTGGGGGCCTGTTCACACACACCCCAGTAAGCCTGTGCTTTCAGGGGTGGGTATCCAAATGCTCTCGCAGGACTGACTCACAAGAACATCTGGAAGCCTCCCCCCTCCCCCAAAGCCCCCAAACCCCTTTGAAAAGTAAAATAAACTTGCCCAGCCTCCATTACAATCTTAGAGCAGCTCTCCCAGTGCATAGAAATGACGTGCAAGGAGAATGAGAGGGGAGCAATTTTCCTCCCCCGACGCTCTACTGATGCATAATTACTACACGCTGGGAGACTGCTCCAAGACTGTAATGGAGGCCGGGTAAGACTATTTTACTTTTCAAAGGGGTTTGGGGGCTGTGGGGGAGGGGGTATTCCCAGAGTTTTCCAGACTACATTATTCTGGAAAACTCTGGGAATAGTGTCTGGACTGCTGGATTTTCCTGGTTTGTGGTGAATTAATTTGGGACTGTCCAGAACGTTGTCTGGACAGCCCTTTCTTTATTGTGAGAGTTATTGCAATAAAAGTACTGTCTGGACAGGCCCATAGGAATCTTAGAGCCATCTAGCTGTAAGATATTTAAATTGATAGAGTACATGTGATCAGCTCCAGAGCAACACATCAGCATGTACTTTGACTTTTTTTGTGTGTACTCACAAAAGTGGTGTAACAGAACTGTAGAACATAGTCATGTTTATTGCACTGTTAAAGCAATTGCATTTTACTTAGGAGGAATGAACAAATGTTTAATAACAACAAGGGGTGAGAAAGATGCTGATCCAATCTCTGTAATAACTTGTTCTATTATTTGCAGAAAATAGTATTTTGGCACCAAAATGTGACTTCTTCTCAATTTTTTATTCATTTAAATTGTTGAAAGAAAAAACACAAATAAAGAACACAGCAATACACATATACATACTTAAACAACAGTCACAGAATGGGATTCCAATGAAAACAAGGTGTTGTTGGTGGGGTTTTGTTGTTATCGTTGGGGGGGTTTTGCACAAAACATTTTCCCATGTATCATCACCAAATAATAAGTGACTTATTCAGATACATTAAACTAAAAGTTTGGAAAATGAAGAATGGATATTAGGCATGGTTTAGAACCCAAAAAATCGGGATTCGAAAATCTAATGGGGGGGGGGGGAAGAGGGATTTTTTTGACTTACAAAAACATTTCCAAAAAGTTCTAAAATGTAACATAATTACTAACGAAATTCTTAATTAGTTCTAAAGTAGGCAAAGCAGGGAAACAGTTAAAAGCACAGGCAAATCAAGGGGGAACATTCCCTTCACCTCTGGAGTGCAATTCACTGGAGCTGTAGATGTATAACATAAATATAAGAGGTAGTAGCTAGCTACTAGCTCTCAGGACAATTGTGAAAGTGAAGTACGATTCTCTCCCCACTCCTTTATTTTTCCCCTTCCCCTCCTTTCTTCCTTCTCTACCCTCTTCTTTCATTCCTTCCTTTGCTCTTTGGTTCGGTTCCACATCCCTTCTTTTCTCTTTCCTTCCTTCCCTCACCCTTTCTCTACTTCTTCCTTTGTCTCCTTCCTTCCTTTGTTCACGTTTTATTTCCCTAATAGCAATTAAACAGAAAGATATATGTATTAATGCAGTGGTTCCTCATGTTGTGGTAACCCCCATCCATATTTTCGTTGCTACTTCTTAATTTTGCTACTCTTATGAATTCTAATGCAAATATCTAATATGCAGGATGTATTTTCATTGTTACAAATTGACCAAAGTTAAAGCATAGGGATTAATCACAAAAACAATATGTTTGGGGGAGGATGGACAACGGATGATGGGATTCGCAGTACCTTCGACCAATTCAGCTCTGACTTCCACAGCTGAGACCCCATGAATGACAGACCTGGACCAAACTTGGCACACAGAACCCCCATGACCCACAGAAAATATTGGAGGGGTTTTGGAGGAATTGACAGTGATTTAGGGAGATATAGTTCACCTACATTTGGAAAGCACTCTGAACCCAAACAATCCTGGATCAGGACCAAACTTGGCATGAATACTCAATATGCCCAAACCACCACCGCCACGAAGAAGAGAGAGCAGAGGGGGGGGGGGGAGAGGGAGGAGAAGCGTGGAGGACTACACTTCCCAGAATGCCTAGCAGCAGCATCACTTCCAGTTCCCCATAGAAATGCGGGAAAAAGAAGATTTTCATTGTTACAAATTGACCAAAGTTAAAGCATAGGGATTAATCACAAAAACAATACGTTTGGGGGAGGATGGACAACGGATGATGGGATTCGCAGTACCTTCGACCAATTCAGCTCTGACTTCCACAGGTGCGACCCCATGAATGACAGACCTGGACCAAACTTGGCACACAGAACCCCCATGACCCACAGAAAATACTGGAGGGGTTTTGGAGGAATTGACAGTGATTTAGGGGAGATATAGTTCACCTACATTTGGAAAGCACTCTGAACCCAAACAATCCTGGATCAGGACCAAACTTGGCATGAATACTCAATATGCCCAAATGTGAACACAGATGGAGTTTGGGGAAAATAGACCTTGACATTTGGGAGTTGTAGTTGCTGGGATTTATAGTTCACCTTCAATCAAAGAGCATTCTGAACTCCACCAATGACAGAATTGGGCCAAGTTTCCCACACAGAACTGCCATGGCCAACAGAAAATCCTGTGTTTTCTAATGGTCTTTGGCAATCCCACGCAAATCCTCGTGACCCCAGGGGTCCTGATGCCCAGGTCGAGAAATGCTGGCCTACCTGCTGTTAGGAATTGTGTGAGTTGAAGTCCAAAACACCTGGAGGGCTGAAGTTGGCCCGTGCGATGGGGCAAGACAGAGCAACGGGGAAGGGAGGGGGGAGAAGCCACCAGGAAAGAGAAGGAGGGGGCAGAGGAGAAGCATGTGAGAGAGTGCAGGGAGAGAAAGGAGAAGAAGTGTGTGTGTGTTTGAGAGGGAGGCAGGGAGAGAAAGCAGAGCGGGGGAGAGGGGGGAGTGAGTTGGCGCCCAAAACACCTGGAGGGCTGAAGTTGGCCCGTGCGGTGGGGCAAGACAGAGAGTCCCCGCAGAAGACAAGAGCCCGAAAGCCAAGCCCAAGCCGGCCAAGAGCACCAAGGCCAAGACGACCAAGGCGGCGCCCAGAAGGAAGTGAGTCAGCCCGCTCTTCCTCAAGACCCCAAACCACCACCGCCACGAGGAAGAGAGAGCAGGGGGGAGGGAGGAGAAGTGTAGAGGACTACACTTCCCAGAATGCCTAGCAGCAGCGTCACTTCCAGTTCCCCATAGAAATGCGGGAAAAAGAAGATGATGAATGAAGGCGAGAAGGAACTGGGGGAGAAGACAGGGAGAAGTGTGTGAGTAGTACAATAATTAAGAATTAATTACGATCATTACGCAAATTGTCGGCCTCAAGGACCGTAAAAGAAAGTCTACTTCCTGGTTAGCCGCCGTGATGCGTATAAACTAGAAAGTCCCATTACATACGAATCCCTTCCGATTTCATTTAGTTTTCATAACTTTTTTCTCATGCCTAATGGATATATATTTTCTTGCCCTTGATGAGAAGAACTACCTTGATCACATAAGTGAAGGGAAGAGCATTCGATTTTTGAAAAAAACTGGAAAATATTCAACCTATACTATAATTATATAGAGTGAGAGGACAGTAAGACATTGAACTGACTGCACATATGGTGAAACAAAGTCTACAAGGGTGATCACGAGTCTCGAAAAGTTACTTTGGGGATCCTGGGAGTTCTAACTAAATTTTACAAAGCTCAGAGCATTTGTGTATCCTTGCAAGCTTAGATAAATGGATCTTCCTCTGTACATGAATGCTGAAAGAGCAAAAATTGTCATTTGTGTGTTTGGGATGTGCAAGGGCCCAGCATGCCATTTAGCAGACAGCTCCCCACATTGTATTCTTTCTGGCACTACGCCATGGTAGCCTTTCATTCTAGATTCAGTGCACATCCCTAAAAGAGCATTTCCTAAGCGTTGTAGTTAATGTTTCCTGTGCAATCCAAAGGACCAATGAGTTTGGGTAGCAGGGGGTGGGGTGGGTGGACGACATGAGGTACAGATCAGAAGTGATGTGGCTTGGCACTTGGCAAGGCTTTCTGGGACAGTTTGTACAGTGCGTTCTCTTTGTACAATAGTTCTGTCTAGCCATTGCAGTCCATCTCCCATTTTTCATGAACAAGCAATTCAACCGAAAAGTAAACAGGAAAAACGTGACATCTCACATCTTATAAATATCTAACATGTTATTTATAATGTTGGAGTCTCTGGTGCTAGGAATGCCACACCAAGCATTATATCAATGTTGGGCAATTTTTTTTTGAGGAAAGACACTCACACATTCTTTATATTTGGGGGAGGGGGGAGTGTATATTGAGTGGAACACACAATTACTTTACATTATATGGGATATCCTGTACTTTATTTAGTACTGGATTTTTGAAAATAGTGAGTGCTTTTGTGTATTCAGACACAGTGTGAACTAGTTTTAATTGGCAAACAAACTCCTGAAACCTGTGCATATGGAACCCAGAACTGAATTCAAGAGCATTTGCCAGGCATATGGGAATAATGCCACCCGGCAGAGGTTGAATCTTCCTTTTGACTAATCAAGAGCACCTCTGCTTTCATGCACTTTAAGATCATAGAGTGGGAGGGGAGTGCTATGATCCTCTAGTCCAGGGGTTTCCAAACTAAGACCTGTGGGCCGGAGGCTGCCCTCTGAGGTAATTTACCTGTCCCACATCCTAAACTTTGCCTAAGTCTGAAATGATTTGAAAGCACATAACAACAACAATTATAATTAATTTGACTATCCCATCAGCCAAAAGTAGGCCCACACTTCCCATTGAAATTCTAGTAATTTTATGATGCTTTAAAATGTTCTTCATTTTAAATATTGTATTGTTCTTTGTGGTTTTTTGAACTACAAATAAGATATGTGCAATGTGTATAGGAACTTGTTCATTTTTTTCCAAACTATATTTCAGCTCCCCTCTGCTTTAAAACTTTGAGGACCCCTACTCTAGTTCAATCCCTTGCTGTGCAAGAACACAAGACTAAAATACTCCCAAAAATGGCCAGTCAGTTTCTGCGTAAATATCTCCAAAGAAAAAGAGTCTATCTGCCTCCAAGTTTGCCTATTCCATTTTTGAACAAACACACAAACAAACAAAACTTTATTTATATCCCACCCCATCTCCCAGTGTGTACTCAGGGCGGCTTACAGACATAAAAAGGCAAATATTCAATGCCTTGTACAGTAATAAATAAGTACATAATACAATGTAAATAAAGTACAATTTCAGTAATATAAACAAATAGTTATAAAAGCAATAATAACAAACATCCTATAATACACATTTAAACAACATTAATAAAGGGGAAATTAAAATAATAATAATAAAACTTTATTTATAACCCTCATCCATCTCCCCGGAGGGGACTCAGAGCAGCTTACATGGGGCCGTGCCCGAACAACACATCATAAAATACAACAGCATAGAAAACCAATAAACATAATAAAAACAATAAACACAACAAAATACATCTGTGAAACACAACAATACAAGTGAATCTAAAAACAAAAACCAACAGGGTGGGCCGCATGAACATATAGGGTATTTTAAAAACTCAGGGGAGAACTAGGAGTAGCATCGGGCACAAAAGGTCACATAGGGAAAAAAGGACTCACAGAAATGGGGGGAGGGGCATTTGAGGAGCTTAAACTCCGAAGGCCAGGTGGAAGAACCAGGTTTTCAGTTGTTTCCTGAAGGATTCCAATGAGGGAGCATTCCTGATCTCTTCCGGGAGGGAATTCCAAAGGCGAGGGGCCACAGAGGAAAAGGCTTTCTCCCTGGTACTCACAAGCCGAGTTTGTGAGACTGGCAGGGAGGGCTCGGGCTGGCTCATGGGGGGAGAGCCGGTCACAAAGGTAGGTGGGTCCCAAACCATTTAGGGCTTTGTAGGTAATCACCTGCACCTTGAATTGGGCTCGGAAAATAAACGGCAGCCAGTGGAGCTCTTTAAACAGGGGGGTCGACCACTCCCTGTAACCTGCCCCGGTTATTAATCTGGCAGCCGAGTGTTGGACAAGTTGGAGTTTCCGGGCCATCTTCAAGGGAAGCCCCACGTAGAGCGCATTGCAGTAATCCAATCTAGAGGTAACCAAGGCGTGGACCACCATGGTCAAGTCAGACTTCACGAGGTATGGTCGCAGTTGGCGCACAAGTTTTAACTGTGTGAAGGCTCTCCCAACCACCCCTGACACCTGAGCATCAAGCGTCAGCGCTGAGTCCAAGAGAACCCCCAAACTGCGGACCTGTGACTTCAGGGGGAGTGTAACCCCGTCCAGCACAGGTTGCCACCAATTAGCCCAATCAGACGAAAGACTGACCTGGAGGACCTCTGTCTTATCGGGATTGATCCTCAGCTTGTTCCTCCTCATCCAAACCGTCACAGCGGCCAGGTACTGGTCCAATATCCAAGGGGCTTCCTTGGAATCTGATGGAAAAGAGTAGTGGAGTTGGGTGTCATCTGTGTAGAGATGGTACCGTACTCCAAAACTCCGGATGACCTCGCCCAGCGGTTTCATGTAGATGTTGAATAGCATGGGGGATAAAATAGATCCTTGCAGGACCCCACAGGTCAAAGGTCAGGGATCCGAGCAGGAATCCTCCAGCTTCACCGACTGGGAACGACCTTCCAGGAAGGAATGGAGCCACAGAAGAACCGTGCCCCCAAGTCCCATCCCGGTGAGTCTCCCCAGAAAGTTACCGTGGTCGACGGTATCGAAAGCCGCTGAGGTATCCAAGAGAACGAGCAGAGTCACACTCCCCTGTCCAGCTCTCTGCGGAGGTCATCCACCAAGGCTACCAAAGCCGTCTCAGTACTGTGCCCAGGCCTGAAGCCAGACTGCAAACGGTCCAGATAATTGGTGTCATCGAGGAAACCCTGGAGCTGCGAGGCAACCACCCGCTCCAAAACCTTGCCCAGAAAGGGGAGGTTGGAGATAGATCTATAGTTGTTACAGTTTGTTGGATCAAGGGAGGTCTTCTTTAACAAAGGCCTCACCACCGCCTGCTTAAGGCAGGAAGGGAAAATCCCCTGGCTCAGTGAGGCATTTATTATCGCAACAAACCACTCCATCAACCCCTCTCTAGCCAGCTTCACCAGCCAGGAGGGGCAAGGATCCAGAGCGCAAGTGGTCGCCCTCACAGTCCCAAGGATCCCCTCCACGTCATCAGGAAGAACAAGCCAGAAAGAATCCCAAAAGATGGAACAGACAGATGCCTTGGGTACCTCCTCTGGTACTGCGGTGAAACTGGAGTCCAGCTCGAAACCTATCTGAGCAACTTTATCTGCCAAATGGTGTGCGAAATCGCTGCACTGAGCTGTCGAGTCGTTGGGGGGGGGGGGCCTCGGGAGGCCGGAGGAGCTCCCCCACAACTCGAAACAGCTCCGAAGGCCTATTGGCAGCAGACGCTATGCGGGCAGTCGAGAACGCTCTCTTGGCTGCCCGCAAAGCCACGGAGTAAGCCTTAATAGCGGCTTTAGCCCATGTTTGATCAGACACGTCACGAGGCTTCCTCCAGATGCACTCTAGACCCCTCCTCCAGCACTTCATCACAGCCAGTTCCTCGGTGAACCAGGGAGTTGGAGTGACTCTATGCAAGGAGAGGGGACGTTCGAGGGTGATCATGTCAATCACCCTGGCCAACTCACTATTATATCAACCAAGGTGTCAACAGGATCATCAGTCTCCAGGACAGGAAGATGCCCAAGAGACCTCAGGAGTCCTTCTGGATCCATAAGCCTCCTGGGGCGGACCATCTTAATGGGCCCACCACCCCTGCAGAGGTTAGAGGGCACAGTTACTCTTAAAAGCCGTTTCCAGAAGCCATTCCACATTTCATAGGCCATGCATTCAATCATTCATTTCACCATACACTTGGAACATAGGAAGGTTTTCAGTTGTTTCCTGAAATACGGCAATGATGGGGTAGAAGGAGCTTATAGTGGTGCTCCAGGGCAGATTCTTGTTGCTCCCCGGCCATCTTGTGTTGATGATAGTCTGGATAGCCTAGGAGGCATGTCCCCCGTGTAAAAAAAAAGGGCTGCTGCTCAATGCCATGGTAAAACATCTGCCATCCAGGACTTGATCTTGGATGAGCACGATAACCTGGCTTGTATTAGAGAGACCTGGTTGGATGAGGGGAGGTTAACCTTGCCCAGCTCTTTCC
The DNA here is from genome assembly GCA_030556195.1 of Anolis apletophallus. Classification (NCBI taxonomy): domain Eukaryota; kingdom Metazoa; phylum Chordata; class Lepidosauria; order Squamata; family Anolidae; genus Anolis; species Anolis apletophallus. The sequence goes on from JARBWK010000005.1 coordinate 38,040,033, forward strand.
CCCCTCTCCCAATCTTCTTTCCCTGTATCGTCTCATAGGATCACACTTAATCAGTTTCCCAAGACATCCTACAAAACCCTGGGTCACTGATCAGGATGATCAAGTTGTAAATGAGATATTGGGGGGGGGGGGGGATTAACTTACATTCAGAGTTTCCTCTGAGTTGTTTTAAAAAGTCCCTACCACCTCGGTGCCATCTTTTTTTAATGAGTCACACAAGCAAGAGAAAGATGGAGTCTTTCATCCTACTTATATAGCCACCTACTGATCGGTCATCAGTAAGGGACACAGGCTGATGAAATCCCTTGGCAATAACCCTCACAAGAGTTGAACAACTCTTGCAGTCCAGAATTTCTTTATAATATTTAGGAATCTTTTTTTTGTGTAATTTTAAATTGGTCCAGTCCTTCATTCTAGTCTGTAAAGAAGCAGAAAACAAACTGGCTCCATTTTCCATCCTTTTTCTGTATTAAGATGCTTGAATTTGTCGTCTCTCTCCCCCTCCCCCACAATGTGTTACTGAATTCAGACTTTCATTTACAACTGAAATAGACTCATTGGATTTAGACAGAAAGGAGGAGGGAGTCATCAGCACACTGGTAGGGCCAACCCATGTCTAAAAATATTCATGCCAGACAGTCCCCATTGGGAAACATAAAAGAAGCAAACTAGCTTGGGGAAATGAACATCCCAGACAGTTCCAAATAAATATCTCCCTTTTGAGAAAGGCAGGGCAAGATCCAATGCTTGAGCATTATTTTGAGTGACAGCCAACTGACTTGGTATTTGGAGCCATATCTTAATTGCTGGATCTCCTTTTCTGCAATGCTTTCTGGGGACATTTTCAGCCATAAATGAGCTTTCTCTGACATCCCCTCCTGATCAGAAGCCTGGAATTGGGCAAGTGCTACTGAAACAGTGAAGATATTGTTTGGTCCTCAGCCCGAGCAGCCTTGGCTTCATCAGCTTCAAAATTACCTAGAGGATAACTAAACAAACCAGATACAAACACTTCTTTAAGCAGGCATTTCCCTTGCCTGCCACACATGTTTGGACTGTTTTTCTTTCCTTCTTCTCTCCCCTTTCTTACCCCTCCTTTGCCATTTCTCAGTCTTTCAGCCATTTGTGGTGTCCTCAAGAAAGAAAAGGAGGGAATATTATAAAGTTGAAGGAAATGTTAAGAAATAATTGCATTGCACACACGTGCACATGCACACATACGCAAACATGCACATTTGTATATATTATTTTATTATTCAACTTCTCAGAATGCTTTGCAGTTATTAAGTCCTTCTCATTCTATATACGACAGAGCTCAGAAAAGTTACTTTTTGAGGCTACAACCCCCAGCAGTTTCCTGGCTGCGGGATTCTAGGAGCTGGAATCTTAAAAAGTAATTACAAATTATAGCACTCCCATTTTACATAAGGGATGGGGAAATATTCCAAAATATTTTAAATGGTTGAAATGCTATCAAGTGTCAAGAAAATATGATAAGAATAAACCTGGGCAGTAGAAGGCATTTTCATTATATTTGTGGACAATAATAAACCAGAAGAAGTAGATAATATTTCTGATCGGGATTCAAGATGACATAACCTTAGTAAATTGAAGAATTGGATCAAAATTAACAAAATGAATTTCAACATGAATAAGTGTAAGATACTATATTTAGGTAGAACAATAAAATGCATAAATATTGAGTGGAGGATACCTGCCTATATTAAAGTAGCTTAATATGGCCTCTTTATCTGCATAAGAGACATGCCTGAAAATACCCTGAATACAGGAAACCATGGATAACAGGGAATTCTTCTGAAATGAATGACTTTTGCCAAAAGTTATCATGGAGTTGCACTGAAAGACTTAGGGTGTTTCCATACAGCAATTAAATCCAGATGAAAATGGGTTAAAATAACTCGTTTTCACCCCCAGCCCAAAACTCAGATTTTCCCTCCGAGGTATTAGATGCTATTCCAATTGGAATCGGGACAGCAGTCAGCCACCATCAAACCCCAAATTTAGGCCCTAAAACCTACCTATAAGTGGCTGCCAGGCATGGGGCTTGCTTGCAAAGTTCTCCTGGGGCACCAAAATGATGCCTGAGGAAATGGGAGGGGGGGGGACTAGGGATTTCCCTTATCTCCCCTCCTCTTCTCCTCAGGTGCTATTTTAGCACACCAGGAGGACTTTGCAATCAGACCCTGTGCCTGGCAGCCACTTTTAGGTAAGTTTTAGGGCCCAAATTTGGGGTGTGGGTAACCTGTCAGTTATCTTGGCTCATGGAGCCCAAAAAACTGAGATGGCTGTGTATATTGGGCCCAGGGATTGCATGACACGGTCCCCGAGCCCAATCAACACAGGGCCCACATCTGATAAGACCCAGATCTTACCAGGTGTCTAATTAATTTGGAACAAAGGCATTTCAATGCCTCAGGTAAAAGCACAACAAGTCCCACATTTTTGAACCTAACTGGAAGGGCCCCTAGACAATCTGTAGTTAGAAAAGCATAATTGTGCTAATCTATATTTTTGGATTATTGTTAAATTCTATGGGGATGTTCTTCAGTTGTATTTTGACTTGTTCAATATTTTCCTTTAGTTTTATTCTCATTTTTTTACATTATCTGCGTGACAATCCACTCTTGGTCTTGTTTTTGCAGAAAGAATGGAACTTATCCATCTGTTACCAATTTCATAATCTATCTGATTTCTGCATTGGTTATTGGGTGATGTCCATACAGGGCCTCCCTGAATGCTTGAAAAATATATTTGCAATGAACAAAATTTTGGGGTTGTAAAATTCAGACAATCAAAATTATATTCTATGTCATTTCTTGACATCTAGGGAATATTTTATCTACAATCTTTCATTCTGATCTGTTTCCTACTTTTGCATTTTAATCACCTACGGTTAAGAAGTCTTGTTTTGGTGTGTGACCAACTTCCTCCTGAACTCCAGCATAGAATCTTTCAATTTCTTCTCCTTCTGTAGTTGTAACGTGATTACATTGATATGGTTACAATTATGGTTATATTGATAGGTTTTCTATGAACTGATACTAGCCGGTTAAAATTTCGTATTATAAGCTTTGACTGCTTTTGCTACTTAATGCAACCACATTTCCTCTTAGATTTTTTTATTTTTATGCTGGAGTAAAATTAACCAACACAAGGAGCTAATATTGAAAAGTTTCAGATCAGGCTAATAGCTGATAGAAAATATTCAGATGTCAGGTGCGCAGTCAATGTGCACATCAACCTCTCCATTATTCTAGAAGACACTACATAAAATATTGTTGCTATTGAATACAGAAGGTTCTTCCCTATCCAAATATTTCCCCCTCTGTGGCCATGATTTGTTCTATTGCAATTATATTTATGGGCAATGTGAGCAGAGCTTAGGTTTGGCAGCTTCTTTTCACCAAGAAATTCCTTAAGATTTGGGATCTTCTCCAAATTTCAAGGTTATTGTGCTCAGGGATATATCAAGCTCACAATTTCATTCAACACCCACTGCCCCCCAGTCTGCTGCTGTTTCAGTTGCAGCATAGACACCATATGTTTCTAGGTAGGACTAAAATGAAAGATGAAAAGAGAGAAAGACCAAAAACAGATAGTTTAAGTGAGTTTGGGGAATGAATAATCACAGAAGTTTAATTCCACAAGAGAGCAGAGCAAAGCTCTTCACACAGAATAATTATGGATCCAGGTGTTTCAAAAAGGAGTTGAAAACAGGGAAAACTCAATGTCGTCCTCACTTCAAAAACTGCAGCATTTCTTAAGGGTCATAATTAGCCTTTTCCATTAACTAATTACATCTCCTACTGATGTCATCTTCAATATCATTTTTGCTTTCATACTAAATAGCCTTTATCCATTTGATTTCTATGTTACCAAATATCTTAACTAAGGATCAAGTCAGTAATTCTAATTTGAGTTTGATGACAAGCTGTGGACTCATTTCAGCCGCAATGAGCAGGACCAATAGTAGGGATGATGGAAATTGTAGTCCAAAACATCTGGACAGCCCATGCTAGAACAACCTTCTTGTAACTCTTCCCTGAGACGAGAAACTCCTGTGCCTCCTGATCTTTATGCATGTTGCTCAGCACCAAAATCTGACTGACTACATGGAGCTTTTGCCTATTCTGTTGTGTGGATAAGTATTTAACAGTATTTAAGATCATTTTTTACAGTCGTTGCAGTTTTTGTATTTTCTAGAACTCTTTTCTGAAGCACTTAAATTATTTTAGATGTGGATAACTTCCCAAACCTGTCAATGGGACAAAATGTATACAACACACTTTAGTCAATGAAAAATGCATATAAAAACTAGCCTGTCCTCCACATTTCCAGATTCAATCTATGCGGATTTTATTATTCACATATTTTATTGATATGTTTTCTCTACGAATCTCCAGGTTGTTCAGCTTAATTCGATGGCATTTTTAATTTGTATTTTTTCTACTTTCACAGGGGTTCTGTGCCTCTAATCATTGCGAAAGTGAAAGGCTTGCTGTGGATGTATGGACTGATAAATAGAGATAACTGTTTTGTTTTTATTTTGCATTTTGTTTTATATCATATTATTTTATCCGTTTTCAATAATTTGGTTAAATTTCATTAAATCAAGTTTGGTTTTATCTTAACCTTCTGATTTTCATATTCATTCTGAAAATAGTGCTTATTGGTCACTTTTTCCATTCTTTTTAATACTGTAAAGCAACCAGTATCTTCTTTAGATCCAACTAACTGCTCTCAAATAGTCTGTTATGAATATCAACTGCCAGAATTCTAAATTTGCTGTGTTTCTAAAAGACAAGAAAATAAAATGCTATCTGACTATTGAACAAAAGTTTACCAAAAAGTTTGTGTCACCCCCAAGGGTTTTGAGATTAATAATTCACTAGAAAAACCCTTCCACACAACCATATTACCCAGAATATCAAGGCAGATAATCCACAATATCCGCTTCCAACTGGGTTATCTGAGTCCACACTGCCATATATTCCAGTTCAATGTGGGTTTTATACAGTTGTATGGAAGGGGCCTAGGTCCTCTTGGATAGGTTCAATTTGCTGGTCCACCAGTCAATATTTCTGGTAGGAGGTTTTGGGAAAGGCCTCCATGACAACAGTGATGGATCCATCAAGATAGAGCTTTGTTGCTTTATCTGCTTTAAAAATCTCCCAAATATACAAATATTATTCAGACGTTAAATCATTGTTGGTTTTGCCACATATTTGGTCAGCTTTTGCTGAGAGGGGGGGAAAATTCTCAAGGCAGACTGCTGGGGGTTTTTTTTACCTGCAATCCTCTGAAAGCCAATAGATGATTGCTATTGAATCCTCATTTCCTGTTCCTGTTGACACAATCTGTAAACAGAAATCTTTGGCACCAGAGAAATGAAATGATGTGTTTGAACTGCAAGGTGCTGAGATGGTATTGAGCTATTTAAATAGTGTGGAAATGAGTGGATGATTTCTGTAGTGTATTACATCATATTTTCCAACTGGAAGGCAGCCATTTCTTCATTCTAACATCTTACAGGAAACCTTTGGCTGGTGACATAGAACAGAGAGAAGGTCTGTAGGCATTGGAGGGGGGGCATTCCGCTCATTGCACCTGGCTGGTGTTTGCTTTAACCAGGTAATTGTGGAGATGGGGAGCAGTTCTTTTATAGTTTGTAGCCTTAATGCTCCAGTTCAATTTCCTGGACTTATCCTAGCTTTGCTTCATAATTGCCAGAAGTTGTTCCAAAGGCCCATGTTGATATGGCTGTGCGTGAATGCACACATAATATACACACTATTAACAACCAACAAATGTTTCTGTCTTAAGTCAGACAAAAATTAACTGCCATTCTGAGGCTGGTCTCAAACATACTGCTCTGTCTGCATCTATTTGAGGGCCCTTTCTCAATGGGAGCATATTCAAACAAAAAAAATGGCAGTATGAGACAGTAGGCAAAAGTATGTGTGCACAGTTGTAACTCACAGGGAATATAGGTGCTAAGTAGCACACTTAGGTCCTAAGCATCTGACCTATTTCCCCAATATGGGTAAAAAGGCTTGAAGAGGTCTTCATTTCCTTTGATGTTATACATTTTGCTATGCTACAACCTAAATCCGAAATGGATTTAATGCCATTACTATTGCTAGATGTACACTACATATTGAACAGCATGAAGCTGCCGAAGATTTTTATTGTGATATAAAAATTAAGTACATGGCAATAAACTGGCACTTTTTGGTTGTATAAATATTTATCTCCCTTTCCCAATACTTGGCAGAACACTTTTGACATCAATTGCAGTTGCAAGGACATTACAACACGAGGTCCTAAAAGCATTTTCTGGCATTGTAAACCCATCCTCATAGAGAATTAGAATGTCAGGATAGCCACTCTTCCTATTGTATAATCTAACTGAAAACTTGCAAATTATGCCCAGCATTCTTGACCAAATCATTCCAGTTATTTCAGATTGAAATAAGACCATTAGCATATACCCACTTGTCACAGATTGTCAGTTGGATTTAGGTATGGATCAAACTGGACTGTCCTAAGACATTCATGTTCTTGATTTTGACCCATTCCAGTGTTTCCCCAGGTGTTTTGGCCTACAACTCCCAGTATTCCGAGCCAGTTTAAGCTGTTAGGGTTTCTGGGAAGCCATTTTCTATAGGAAACCATTTTCTATACAATTGCCTTGTATTTGGCTCCACCAATCTCACCCTTGTTCCTGGTTTCTCCTGAGAAGAAGCTACCCTATAAAATTATACTGCCTTCACCATGTTTCACCATGGGGAGGATGATGCTCACTGTTAGCAATCTGTGGCAACACTTGCCAAATTCAGGGCACTTCCAGACAGCACTAAATCATGGGTTTTAAATGGGGAGAAAAAATCCCAGGACTTCAGAGGTCCACATATATACTTGTTGGTCCCAGGATTTCTAACCTTCGTTGTCCAGACTTAATGCTTTGTTGCAATATTTAGATGCTCCCATGATGGCTGCTGTGGGATTTCCACCAGAAACTTCAGTGGGTTTAAAAAAAATCAAGATGAGGATATGTGGATATGAAGAGAATCACTGCAGCAAAACACTGCAAAGGTTCAGTTATTTGTCCTGGCCAGAGAAACTGTGCCCTCCACACATTTCATGAAGTATCTGCCACACAGACAATGTTTTTGCCTGCTACTCAAGTGTCACCTTCTTTTCAGGAACTGGCCAATCAGGAGCAAACATCTAAAACCAAGGAACAAACCAGATAAAAAAATCCTGTGATTTCTGATTTCAGGGACATACAGACATGTGAAGATTTGCATATGCAGCTCAAAACCGCGATATTCCCACACCTGGAAATCTTGCATTTTTTGCCTTTTGTAGCAAATTGCACCCACATTTATGAGGAATGGCATCTGGCCACCCTCCTGTATGCTGCAGAAGCTCATGGAATAAAAGTACTGTCAGAACGGGTCCTCAGTTTGGATCTCATGACACCAACGATTCTTTCTGGCAAATTCCAAATGGTCTTTGACATGGGTTTGTTTCAACAGTGGGGTTCTTCTCACCACTCTTCCATAAAGCCTATGTAGTCAAACTTATACCATGAGAGTTTCCTCCATCTCAGCTACAGATTTCTCTAGGCCCTTCAGAGTTATCATTTTGTTCTGTCTTATTCATATCCTCCTTATCACTGACTTATGATGAATGATTCCTCTCCAGGCAAAGCCGTGGTTGAAACATATTTTTTACATTTTGTGAGAATGGATTTCATGATGCTCTGAGAGGATGTTCATAATTTGAAGGTTTTTTAAAAAATAGCTCACAATTCATTTGAGCTTCTGTACAACTTTATACCAGACTTGTTTTGATAGTTCCTTAGGCTTGTTCTGATAGCTCGGAAGCTGTTTGTTTAGATACACTCTCCAAAAAACAAAACAAAAACTCTGGGGCCTTTTAGAACAGGTGCATTTAAGCCAAGATTATGTAGCACTAAAATTGTACTCGGGGAGACTCAATCCTAATATGTATGTAAATTCCGGAGGCATTGGTTTCCACTAATGCTTACTTAAGGATGAATATGTATGTATACAACTGACAGGTTACAATTTCATTTTGTTTGTTTAACTTTTGTCCTACAATGAAAACATACTTGGCTTAATCAGTATACTGTTAAAAAAACATAAAGTCAAAATTCACAATGTAAAAATAATCAAAATTCAACAAACCAAAAAAAGTTTTTAAAGAGCAGCTCTCATTTTGCAAAAAAACAAAAAACATCATTTCTTCCTGATGCTGTAAAACCGCTTTGAAGACATAGACATTGTGTTGTATGAAAAACCTCTGCAACTTAATTCAATGAGTAGCTATGTATGTACTTAATCTACAGTACCTTATTACAATATATACTTTAGTAGCTTTTCTCATTTGAGCTTTCCATCAATGGTGCAATGATCATAAAACATCTTTTAACTTTGGATTTTATTACACAAGGTAGGCAAACCAACATTACACCCTGCTGCCAGTCTGCCTTTCCCTACCCCAGTGATTCTCCAGTGATGCTGCTAGCTGTCAGCAGATAAAACCCATCAATGATTCCCAGTCCTACAATGTTACAGCCACCTACCTTTATATGATTGATCTTTTCCACTCCTGTGCCAACAACAAAGTAGAATCAAGAGACAGAATTTTCCTTTTCTCCTACTTCCTTTCTCTCCTTTGCATTACCCAAGCTGACTGTTTCTCTTTTTACTTTATAATGTATATTTATTTTTGCCTTTTAAAAAAAGCTGTAAATACACATAAAAATCAGCAGACTGCAGGAAGGCAAGGTTATGAGAGTGCAGAGAAATTTGATTGGAGAGACCACAAATTGGTGAATAAGTGCAACTGTCCTGCAGATAGATGCAATATCAAGGGTACTCAATGTGGTATGTGTCCACTATCAAGAATAATGTAACTATAGTGAATAGCGGATTCATGTAATAAAACCCTATGTCTCGGCCATGGTGACCCATGGAGTGACCTTTGCCAAGTCACAGAGTAACAGAATAAGTCAAGGTCAAAACCACTGTGAAGAAATCTTGGTAAGAAACCTCAATGAAACGGTTGCCTTAGAGTTGCCATAATGACTTGGAGACATACAACAACAAGGCGGTGTGTGCACTTCTAATGTATGCTGCTTAGAGCTATAACATGGGAACTAGCCCATAGAAAGCTCAGGGCTACTAGAAGTTATTTTATGCCAAACCAGCACAGTATAGTCTGTGTTACATGACAGTCACTGCAGGTTTTCTGACAAAAATCTTCACATCTTTATCTGGAAAAACAAAAGATTGGACCTGGGTCTCGTACATGCAGACCGTGTGCTTTATCTCAGAGTTAAGTCCTCTCCCCTCCTCTTCAGTTCAAACAACCGAGACTGAATGTACAACATGTGCTCCTGAAGTCACTGGCCTTTAGCAAAACCATAGACAAGACACAGACAAGGGTCTGTTTCTTTGTGCTTTTTCTCGCTCTCTGTAGGGACAGAAGAATCCTTTGGGTTGGCACTACAAACATCCAGCAGAAGAAGATAACAGGAGTTTGCTAGCACTGTTCAAATAAAAAAAATTCTTGTGGGCTCTATAGAAGCTTGTGGTTTTATGCTATTTCCAGGACATGCAAGACTTGTACATTATGTAGTTTTGCCCTCTCCAAGAATACTTCATGGAAGTTTCATAAACACTGGCTGTCCCCCCATATCTTTGCCATGGGCAGTTAAGTTAGAAAGTCCTGAGCCAGAATGTGTGGGGGATGAAACGGTTGTTCCTTTACTGCAGCTGGAGGGCTGAGCATTTTATTTCTTTAATGCTAGGTCTATAATACTTCTTTGTGCTTCATCTCTCCTTCTCCTACAGCACTTGTATTCCCATAGGGCCAAATACGTACTAAGACTTTTTGATAAGATGTTGGGCATTCCCATCAACTTTGTGGTTTCTGCATTTCAAGTGCAAACTGAAGGCTTCTGCATTTTTTCTGTCCAGTTGCTATTATCTCCAGTGAAACAAAATCAATCTTATTTTACTTTTTAAGAAGCTATGTTTTAATCAGGTTCATTGTTGCCATACAATGATTTCCTACATCATCACCACCACCACCATGTGCATGAGGCTTTCCAAAGTGGAAGGTCAGGATCCTGCTAGGGCTGGAGTGGTAAATTTTGCAGACCAAACAGAATTATCTCCCCAGCAATTTGGCAGTGAAATAATTTTAAACTTAAGTATTTCCACTTTAACTTGAAGCATACCAGGTAAATTCTAGGCTCCTGGATGTACAATAATGTTTAAGGCCTGAGTTAAACTGAAGAAGGGCAGAAGTGGCTAGCTATGTCAACACACAGAGCACTAGGCAAAGTTTGACTCAGCCAATGGATTTGTCAAAACAATCTGTGGCTTAGGATGGAGAAATCCGAATGAGTGAGATAATGCCACCCAAGAGAGAATAGAAACTTACGAAGGTCCAGTTAGGTGCACTTTGGTGGTTTGCTGTGAGTTTTCCGGGTTGTATGGCCATGTTCCAGAAGCATTCTCTCCTGATGTTTTGCCCACATCGATGGCAGGCATCCTCAGAGCTTATGAGGTCTGTTGGAAACTAGGCAAGTGAGTTTTATATATCTGTGGAATTTCTAGGGTGGGAGAAAGAACTTTTGCCTGTTTGAGGCAAGTGTGAATATTGCAATTGACCACCTTGATTAGCATTTAATTGCCTTGTAATTTCAAAGCCTGGCTGGTGGCTATCGGGGGGGATCCTAGGCCCAGCTAACACCTCCCAACAAAGGATTCCCCCAGGCAGCAACCAGCCAGGCTTTGAAGCTGCAAGGCTATTCAATGCTAATCAGGGTGGCCAATTGCAACATTCATGCTTGCCTCAAACAGGCAAGAATTCTTTCTCCCACTCTGGATATTCCACAGATATATAAACCTCACTTGCCTAGTTTCCAACTAGGGATACCTGCCATAGATGTGGGCAAAACATCAGGAGATAAGGCTTCTGTAACATGGCAATACACCCCAGAAAACACAAAGCAACCCATATGATGGAGCCTTTCATTTTCTTGTTTTCCCCTTCACTTGCTGTCAACTTTCCTATTCTGTTGTCAGTTTTATTTGCATACAACACCTTTTATGCAGTACAAATGAAGTAACATAAGACATATTGCCACTGGGACTGGAGCATCCTTGACTGATAGGAATAGCAGAAAGAGGACTCAAAGTAGCAGACTGGTGTCCCACACCTGCCACCAAGCCAATTCTAATTCCTTTATCTGATCAAAATATACTCCTGCACAACATTCCATGTTCAGGCCTTTTTAACAGCAAGTGATCTGGTAGTGACATCACTAGGATTGGTGCCACCTAGTGTAGTAATGCATGATGCCACAGTCAAGGAGGTCCTTCCCTACCAGACCAGACCATTATATTGTTGCTAAAATACCTGGGGGGACTGTCAAAATCAGTAACTATATAAACAAGAAGCAATAAAAACATGTGTGCTTGGCATGTAAAGAGACACAACTGTGTAATTTAAAGAATTTATTTATTTATTTATTTCCACCATTTCTACCCCGCATCTTCTCAACACCCGAGGGGGGACTCAGAGCGGCCTCACAATGGCAACAGTTCAAGCCCAAAACACAGTAAACTTATAATAGAAACCACAACAGTCAAATTTAAAAATACATTAAATACAGTTAACATTAAAATACATTAAAATATAATTGGCATTAAAATATATCAAATACATTCACATAGGTTTAAAACAGTATTCCGTCCATAACAGCAGCCTTAGGTCATGTCCACCAGTTTGCCATTTCAATCCCATCTAAAGTGCTGTATCGTGCTAATGTGCAAACGCCTGGTCTCATAACCAGGATTTCACTTTTTTCCTGAATGTCAGGAGGGATGAGGTGGATTGTATATCAATAGGGAGCACATTCCACAGACGGGGAGCCACCACCAAGAAGGCCCTATCTCTTGTCCCCACCAACCGCATTTGAGAAGTAGGTGGGAGCAAGAACAGGGCCTCCCCGGATGATCTTAGATTACGAGGTGGGATGTAGCGGCTGATGCGTTCGGACAAGTAAGCTAGGCAAGAACCGTATAGAGCTTTAAAGGTCAAAACCAGCACTTTGAATTGAGCTCGGAATTGGACAGGAAGCCAGTGGAGCTGACACAACAGAATCACTTTAAATCAGGTAATAATGACAACTCTGACGCAGAGCACATGTGCATTAGAAGGTTCAAAGGATAAATTAGCATAGAGTTTCAGCTTTGCAGGTAAATCAATTTCAAAACGTTTTTGAAATTTTATGTAACAAAAGTTTCATAAATAGTGATTTTGGTGCCACCACCAATGTTTCACCCAGTGTGGTTCACAGTTCCATCTAATTCCTTCTTATTCATATTCACACACCAGGCACACATGCACAAACACACACACACATTTCCCTTCCACTTCTGAAATCTATGCCTCCCAGCCAACTCACTTACAAACTATGGCTGGGTTCCCATTGTAGTCCTCTCCCTCCCTCCTTTCCATTGCGTCCATTTCATCAATTGTGCTGCCGCTTGCTGCTGCCCCAGCAATTTTTTTTGAATGACCATGAGAACCGCAAATAGATTTTAATGTGGATTTGGAAAAGCTCCATCCCTACTAGGGCGTGCAGCTAATCTTGACAAATGATCACAGTACAAGAGTTTGCCAAGCCAGAGATAAGGCTTGTGTGACCACATTCAGCAGTCACATTTTTCCCACGAAGAAAAAAGGAGAGTAGCTACTCTCTTTGCTGAAGACCTAGCTATAGCTCCCTGTCCTGAGACTCCTTGACAGAGTCCTATGGCATCCTCACAATTTCTGTAGAGAAATGCCCTTTTAGGGAGAGATGTACCCAGCTACTTTGCTGTTGTGGGTAGACATTTGTTTACATTCCTGAAAATCAATGGATAAGCATCTGTCTATGAAGAGATGACTCATAAATATGTCTACTTTAGTTGACTGTTGAAATACTGTCATTGCCTGGACCTTGTGGATGCTCTTCCCACATTTCCAAGTCAGAGATAGGCATGTTGGCTTGAGAGTGGTCTCTCACCTTTCTGCCACCCACGCATGCATGTTACCCACAGAAAAACAAAGCAGTTGTGAAGAACACAAAACATATGCTGTTTCAACTAACACTAAGTTGCACAAATATTCTGGGTATCCACTTTGTTAATATTAACTTGTGTTGTGTTAACTGTCTGCCCTTCTTAATGTGCCAGCTGTCCAGTGAGCAGCTTGTATCTCATTATCTTTACCAGCTGCTTCTTTGGGAACATGGAGACAATGTTGGTCTATTGAGAGAAGGCAGCTTGATGGGGATTACAGGGAATCTCACCCCCACCTTTCAGGGTTTTTTTTTAAAAAAAACTTTCACTCTGTTAGACTTCCAACACAAGTTTCTGGGAAGAGTGAATCTCATTAAGGGGATATAAATGGTATGGAGCCTAAGATAGGGCTGTCAAAAGGATCCTGCAATTTTCAACATGAGTTTTCTTGACAGTTGCCTCCAAAACTATTAGGACAACTTTCCACAATCTTGCTCCCAAAGTGTGGAAAGTGGTCTCAGTAGATTTGCATTCAATTTTCATTATTCTCCCCTCTTTTAAAAAAGAAATAATGTAAAGAAGAAAGACTTCTATAAACTGGCCTCTTAAAAAAATTAAAATACTGATTATTTTTATGATTTCAAAGGTTCCATAGTTGTTGTTGCTATTGCTATTTAAATGGAGATTCTGGATGCCCTTGCACATTGCTCAAACTTCTTTGCACATTGCTCAAATACTTATGCTGCATCACCAGTGATTGCTCCAACATAAGTCACCAACAGGACATAGGGGATAATAAACTCTTCTATGCATATGATGTCACTGTGGGCACTTCCACAGAGCACTTTATCCCAGGAGCATCCACGTTTTAAAAATGTGGATGTTCCTGGGCCTCTATCCACACACACACACCAGAAAACGCACACTTTCTGGAATGGGAGTTCAGACGTTCTTCCGGGACTGGCCTGGGAGAACACCTGGAGATTCAACCCCCTTCCCCCAAAGCCCTAAAACCCTTTTTAAAAGTAAGAAAACTTACCTGGCCTCAGGGCCGTAGCCAGGATTTTGATTCAGGGGGGGGTGAGTTTGGTTCGGGGGGGGGGGGGCTGAGACTGGGTGGAAGAGGGTCTACCCTAGCAAACCTTTTGTATTGTTATCCCAATAACCCCATTAATGTGGGATATAATGAGCATGGTGATCAGATCATGATATGAATTAACATAACAGTTTAAATAATGTACCAGTAAGGCCTTTTCGCGGACCACCCTGAGAATTTGGGGGGCTGAAGCCCCCTTAGCCCCCCCGGCTACATGCCTGCCTGGCCTCCAATAGAGTGTTGTCATAGGTCTCTAGGTACATAGAAATTACGTTCCAGGAGAGTGAGAGGAGGCTCTATCCACTGGGAGAGCTCTGGCACAATACTCTACTGGAGGCCGGGCAAGTTTTTAAAGGGATTTTAGGGTTTTGGGGGAGGGGGTTGGGATTCCCTAATTTTTCCAGGCTAATTCAGCCCGGAAAACTGTGGGAATGGTGTCTGGACTGGAGTCCAAACACCAGAAGTAGTGGATTGTCCCGTGCCTTCCAAGAAGGCACAGAATAAATCAATAAATTTGTGGCAAATTAATGGCGGGTTGCCCAGAATGTCATCTGGACAGCCCCCTTTTTGTTGTGGAAGTTTCATCAATAAAGGGCCTGTCTGGAGGCATCCTAAGACTGTAGAATTTGCCCCATTCTGTGAATAACAATGCCAATTGTAACTTCAGTACTGGGACGGGGGGATGTCAAATGAATCACAAAGCAAGAAGAAAGGTCCCTGCAGACAACAGTTTTACCAACATGGTTTTAAAAATGAAGTGAATTCCTGACATAAAACAATCAGGGCTAGCTAACACCTCCCAACAAAGGATTCCCCCAGGCATGAATCAGCCAGGATATGAAGCTTCAAGGCCATTCAATGCTAATCAAGGTGGCCAATTGCAACATTCACACTTGCCTCAAGCAAACAAGAGTTCTTTCTCCCACCCTGGACATTTCACAGATATATAAACCTCACTTGCCTAGTTTCCAACAGACTTCACAACCTCTGAGGATGTCTGCCACAGATGTGGGTGAAACGTCAAGCGAGAATGCTTCTGGAACATGGCCATACAGCCCGGAAAACTCACAGCAAACCACCAAAGTGCACCTAACTGGACTTTCGTAAGTTTCCATTCTCTCTTGGGTAGCATTCTCTCACTTATTCGGATTTATCCATCCTAAGCCATAGATTGTTTTGACAAATCCATTGGCCGAGTCAAACTTTGCCTAGTGCTATGTGTGTTGACATAGCTAGCCACTTCTCCCCTTGTTCAGTTTAACTCAGGCCTTAAACATTATTGTACAACCAGGAACCTAGAATTTACCTGGTATGCTTCAAGTTAAAGTGGAAATACTTAAGTTTAAAATTATTTCACTGCCAAATTGCTGGGGAGATAATTCTGTTTGGTCTGCAATTTTAGGGGAACCAACCGAACTGGGCAAATATGCAGATGAAGATATAGTTATCCTTTGGGTTCAACACTTCTCTAGATTTTGCAGTGCCATTCACAACTTCAAAACTATGTACCAAAATATGTACACTGGTGAATTTGCACACAAAAATCTGTATGATATGAGAAGTTGCATGCAGTATGTTTGTGACAGGTAATAAATGTCAACCCGTATGCCTAAATCATTGAAGTATGTGGAAATGATTTAGGCATAAGGGTTGACAATTATTACCTTATTATCAAGTGATGGAACAAACATGTGACTGAAAATATGCCACATATCATATGGATATCATATAAATGGAGTCATATATCCCTGTTGGCAAATAAGAATGCAGTTGGAACTAGAATGGAATCCTTCTATTCTACCACAGATGCAAAGCCAAAAGAAATTAATTGCACCAACATCCTGATTTCCAGCATAGACCTGCAAGGAAATCTTTTACCCATGTGGGAATTGGGGGTCAAAACTTGCTGACTTGTTGACCCATGAAAAGAAGCAATTATCCAGGTGATTACTTTGTACAGGTGCTAATTTAAAAAAGCAGGCAAGGGAAAGGAGGTCACTGTTTGGTGTCACCTACTTGTGAAATTAGCCTCTAGGTGGTTGATGCTATGCCTTTTCTTCTGAGAAAAGCAACCTATTGTTGTTAAAACTTGGCACTTACTTTTATTGCCAGTTATAGCTCATCCCCGATCTAAAGTTAAATTAGAATCTCCCACACTTAGGTGACAACAAAGGCCACAGTTTTAACGATCTCAGACTTATCCAGTTATTTGTAGGAAATAGCTGTTGGTTAACATATCCCCATGAGGACTATGTTGGAGGCTGCCTTACACTGGATCAGACAGTCCATTTCACCTCGCAGTTAGGAGAAATTGAGCCTGGATTTACACTGCTATATAATGCAGTTTAAGCTGCATTATATGGTAAGTGTAGACCCATATAATGGATTTCCTTGCAGTTCAAATTGCATTATATGGCAGTGTAGAACTAGCATGAGAAGTACAGTATTTCTGATTCTAGTTCTTGACTTAAAGGTATTTCAAAATACATTTTGGGGTGTGTATCTTGACAGAAAATTGTTTACAGAAGAGAAAATAATGTTAAGAAAAGAAATAATTGGCAGGAAAAGTGTGGCAGTACGCATTCAAATTAGTAATAATTGTTGTTTTTGATCTGCAAATTAATGTGGAAATGTGCTTTATGAAACTGACAAAGATTAGAAACTATGCAAAGGGATCTTGCAGCACCTTAGAGACTGAGTGAACAAAGTTAGTTGCCCAAACTTCCTTAGATAAGAATGCATCTACACTGTAGAATTAATGCAATTTGATACCACTATAAATGCCATGGCTAAATGTTATGGAATTATGGAAGTTGGCATTTTATGAAATCTTTAGCCTTTTCTGCCGAAAGAGTGCTGGTGGCTCACCAAACAACAAATCCCATGATTCCATAGCTTTCAGCCATGACGGTTAAAGTGGTGTCAAACTGCATTAATTGTACAGTATCCTGAGACCCCCATCTGCACTGACCTTTCATTGTAGTTCAAAGCCAGCTTCAAACTGTGTTGGCCAGACAACAAACTCCCTCAAAAAAATCATGAAAGAAATACCTTAATGCACATTAGCATTTTTGTGGTTTGTGTACCATCAGAGCCTCAAACTGGTTCCAGAATTTCCTATGTAATCATAAGCACAGTGAAACCACTTTCTACTTATATTGAAACTCCTAATCCCATTACAGATTGGTGAAATGGGACCAGAAAAGTTATCTTTCTGTGCCCCAAACACCAGGCGAACAGACCTCCACTACTCAGTGTGACTGCTGGCTGTTACAGAAGATTTGAGAAGTCAGAGCAGGATAGATCTAGGACATTTCAGTGCAGCTGTTTCACCGTGGTGTGCTGAATTGTGCCAGACTTGTTCCTGTTCATGTGTGTTAGGCGAAATTTGAGAATCACATCAGAGGTTAAATAAATTCTATTCCAAAACATATAAAATATTACATTACCACTTTATTAAGATATTTGATGATTTTGAGCTATGGCATGCAAGTATAGGGACGTTATCACATTTCGCCACATATCATGGTGAATCTGTAGGGTCCCAGTGGGGGGCATGGAGAACCCATCGTCCCATGCCCCGCATCATCCAACTTACCTTTGGCCCCATCCCATAGCGCAGGGGTTCTCACACTTTTTCAGCATGCGAGCTACTCTTAAAGCAACCAAGTCCAAAAGATCTACCTGCCCCCGCCGCTGTGCGTTCCTGCGTGCTCCCGCTGCCGCGTGCTCTTGCTACCGCGCACGCTCCTACTGCTGTTTTCTGCCTGCGCAGCGCTTCTTCCGCCTGTGGGGCATTGCAGGAAGGAGAAAGCAGGAGGCAGGGATTCCAGAGGGAGCGCTCCACCCTGTCTGTCTCGCCGGCAACGGAGGCTGCACAGCTGCTTCTGGACGAGAGAGAGGCAGGGCGCTCCCTCCAGAGGCCCTGCCTCGTGCTTCCTTCTTCCTGCAATGCCCCGCAGGCAAAAGAAGCACCGTGAGAGCGAAAGCCAGCAGCAGGAGCGCGCGTGCGCACAGGGTGTGCGCGCGCATGGCAGGAGCGCCCCATCTGGCCTGTGAGGCCCGAAGATCACTTGGAAGAGGGCCGAAGATCTACTAGTAGCTCCCGAGCTACCTAATGAGCACCCCTGCCATAGGGTGAAGCATCCGCTGCTCGGCTTCTTCCTATTGCATATGCAACATGGGAAGCCTCCTGTGTTGCCACCGTGTTGGCATACACCGCTTCCTCTCCCCTTTTGCCATGGAGCCCCACCGAAAATAAATGTACGGGAGAGGAACTGATGTATGGTGGGTAATTAGCCTGTATGAGCAGGTTGTAAGATTTTTATTACTATAATCAGATACAATGTTTGAAATGCAATGATATGGTATTTCTTCAACTGGACAAGAGGTCTGTGGCCGGAAACAAGCTATTAATTATAAACCTATCTGCCCTTCTGAACCCTTCTGAGGCCATCAATGAACTTCTAGAGAGTTGTGTGGCACGTTCCCAATTTGACCCAGAGACAACAATGAGCAACTGCAGAATGATTGTTAGTGGAATCCTTAGTGCTCAGTTGTAAAGATTCAACAGAGATGGAAAACAAATTTTTTTACATTATATGTAAAAAAAATTACATTATATGTGGACAATGACCAATTTCATCTAACACATACAAGCAAAAATTAGTCTGGGGCAGTTCAATGGGTAGAAACAAATCTGAGGAAGTTTGGCATACTGCATTGAAACCGCTGCAGTAAAATGGATACAATTGCATGGCTTTGCTGAAAAGGCTGCACTGAATTGTCTCATTCTTGGTTAGGGGATGGTATGTAGTTCAGTATTTATAACCATATCTGCATTGTAGTATCCTGGCCATTGTCTGAAATATGCTACCTTTAACTGTGACCACATAGGCTCCACTTTGGCTTTATTGGCTTATTTTTAAAGTTAATTGGTGCACTTTTGTGGTTCAGATATCTGACGGCTATTTCCTTTATTGGCTCACAATGAGGGGTTTTTTGGCTCAATTTTGGGCATCAGGTTTCCTGCAGTTCTATCTTTGGCATAACCATGTTAGACATTGTGCCTATGGTGGATTTGCCAGAGACAGATTCATAGGGGGAAAGGCTGCAGAAATCTGAATTCCAAGTGAAGCATCAAGTGATAAAACAGTGGATTCAAAGCAACAAAAGCAGAGGATGCTAAACAGCTTTGTCCCTGCGGCAAATAACTTTAAGACCAAAGTTGAAGAGCGCCTTAATAAAATTGAAATAAACCAAAAGAAGGCTCTTGAAGTATAGCTTCTTGTATGCCAAGGATAATGATCGCTCAGCACTGAAATCCATAATACAACTCTGAAAAACCACAGCAGTTCTTTTCATAGCTCTGGTGAATCTCAACAGCTCAAGTTGACAGGTAGCCAATCGCTTGATCTGTTTCAGTCCTTTTTCAATGAATGCCTTAATCCAAAGCAGTAGAATAAAATATACAGTAGAGTCTCGCATACCCAACATAAACGAGCCAGCACAATGTTGGATAAATGAACATGTTGGATAATAAGGAGGAATTAAGGAAAAGCCTATTAAACATCATATTACATTATGATTTTACAAATTAAGCACCAAAACATCATGTTTTACAACAAATTGACAGGAAAAAGCAGTTCAATACATGGTAAAGTTATGCAGTAATTACATTGCAATGTTTTGAAACAGCTGCGGATCCGAGCAGGAAGCAGACTGCATTGGATAATACAGAACGTTGGATGAGCGAAGGTTGCATAAGTGAGACTCTACTGCAACTTGTATTCTTCAAGTAATTATGTAAATGCTATATTTTTATTATGCTACCTCCAATGGAGTACTTTTTAATTTTTTCTTTCCCATTACAATATTTCCCTATTTCAATTATATTTGCATACAAATATAACATTTTATTTTATTTATTTATTTATTTATTCGGTTTTATATTTCGCTCCTCCCTGCAGGCTCGGGGCGGATTGCAACATACAATAAAAACAGAGTATAACAGTAATAAAATAACAGGAATTACAGATTCCTTAAAACTCATAGACATAGCATGCCACTACATTTCAAATTTAACTAAAAGCAAGCCTAAAAAGGGCGGTTTTGCACACCCTCCAGAAAGGGACGAGCTCTGAGATTGCGCGGGTGTCGTCTGGAAGTGAATTCCATAACACAGGGGCTGCAGCAGAGAAAGCTCGCTGTCTAGTAGTGGACAGATGGCAGGAGTGGATCGATGGAATGACCAGCAGGTTCCGCTCCTCTGAGCATAGCGATCTTGGGGGAACGTACGGGGTAATTTTCCCCTCAACCCTTAATCTTTTTTCTTAAACACTGATGGCTTCATCGCGTGATACAAAAATCATTCATTAGAGACTACCCTAAAGGAGGAATTAGCCTGAAATACAGATCTCATGATATTTTACATACAGGTTCTCACTCTATGTAGTTCATTAGCTGGCTGATCAGTTATTTAGAAAATTGCACCTATCCTGACTTCCCACCAAATGGCATTGAAAGTGGCTTAAGAAAATCCCTTAAAATTCAATCACCAAATAAAACAGAAAATAGAATAAAGGGGACAGTTATACAAACACAATTTAGATAAAATAAACCAGAAATTTTACTAATTTGGCATCCATTAAAATTGGGCAGAAGGGCATAATGAAAGCAACCAAGTGAAAACAGTAAAGATTATGAATTTATTGATTTATTTACTTCATTTCTATCCCGCTCTCCTCACCTCGCAGGGGACTCAGAGTGGCGTATGACATACATATACCCCAAAATTCAATGCCTCATTATACAGACCAAATAAAACATAACATAAAATCATGAGAAACAATAGACATGTAAATACGATTTAAAACTATTTAACGTATTAAAACATAATCCCATACACAAATAACGCATTACACCAATCCCTAAATCATAATTTGGCTACTTCATTTTTAACTGTGTCGTGATAGGATGTTAGACTGTATTTCTGTCACTCGTCAAACTTGCATAGTGTTGTTTCTCAATTCTCTTGGTCGAGTAGCAGCATCACAGTCCATCCCTACTATAGCACCATCATGACAGGCCCTACTAGGCCCTCCCCCTCCCCCTGTCATGATCTTCTTTGGCTCTCATAGATGATTGCTTGGATCTTAAAGATAAGAATAAATAATTAAAATAAATCAGTCAAATTGAAAGTTTAAATTAATTGAGGGTTAGTAACAGGAAAGAGTGGAGAGACATTGTTATTGGTGCTACTGTCATTTGTATTATGGATTCTTTCAATGTTGAGATTCAAAGACGACTAACAACATATTTATCCTGCCTCAAGCCACAGAGAAAGGTGGGTAATAAATGTATTATTATTATCTAAATTGATACAAATTAATATTATACAACAACTGGGATAAAAGGATCAATGTAAACATTATTTTAAAAACAATTGATAAAGCTAAAAACATTTCATGTTCAAGAGGAACTATAGAAATGGCCACTCATTGACAATTCTAGTTTGGAAACTCTGGGAGATGTAATTCAAAAAATCAGCTTTTCGGGTTCTGTGGCTGCCAGCCTTGTTTCTGCATGCAAAAGCATCCAGAGAGGATCTTTGCTGCCAGGTTGATCCCTATAGAAGCAGGAATGTCCATGTAAGAGTGTAGAACGTACAACTGTTTACATTTGGGTTCCATTCTGATTTCTTTGAAGAAATCTATGAGGTTTTTGAAACTAGAAATGCCTATTGTTCTATGTGTTTTAGTCCAGGGGAAGTGGTTGCATGTTCGTATTTCTGTGTTGCGGCTCTCCTTCCCTCCCTTTTGTGACAGTTATTCTTTTTGCTCATCTTACCTGTTTTAATGCTTTAGTTGAACAATGTTGTCAGTCCTAGCATAGTAAAAACGACTCACCTTAGTGGTGATATGGAGTGACCTCTGCTGGACAAAGGAGGTGGCATTGTCTAACTATGATTTGTTCTCCAAGGCTCACATATTTTTCAATCTCCTTCCTAGCCCCAGAATATCCATTCATGAAGTTCAAATTTATAGAGGAATCCCTTCATTTTTGAGGAGCAAAATGGGTGTCTTGTAAATACCTGATATCAATTTTAGATGAAGACATAGATCAGTCAAACGGTATTCTAAATGAGCAATCCTGTATGTGCCAGGAATTTTCTTCTGAGTAAACACCTTGTCGTGGTGAGGTGGCTTGCATGTTCCAGTGAACCTGCGGGCCAACCACTGGAGTCATGCACTCCCAGGAGTGGCCGTAGGGAAGGTTCCAGACCAAGCACAATCCAAAGACCCAAAGACCTCAATGGCGGAGCAGACAGAGGATAACATGTTACATGTTACAATGGTTGTGAAGGCATAAGAAGGCTGCAACAGATTGAGAAGCCACGGTCGTCGTGTTAACCATGCCACTAGATGCGACCTCATTCTGTGAAGACTGTGTGTTGATCAGCTGTGCACTGACCTCCACACATTTTTAAAAAACTGTCACACAGGCATCTTCGAAGAATAAAAATAATAATAAAAACAAACATAGCTTTGGTGGTACAACTACAAAATGGTCAATTAAAACCAGGAAAAGACAATTGTGGGCACAGCATTACAAAAAGTAAGTACAGTAGATACTAGGCATGGTTTAGAATCCTAAAATGGTGAATCGTAAATCAAATTGGGGGGGGGGGATTTTTTTTATTAGTATATCAAAGACTTACAAAAAAATTCCCAAAAATTTCGGAAATGTAACTTAATTACTTACGAAATTCGTTAGTAGTTCTAAAGTAGGCAAAGCAGGGAAACAGGACTGATACTGTTTTAAACACAGGCAAATCAAGGGGCAACATTTCTCTTGGTTTCCTTGCAGGGAGATATAAAGCATTAATATATTATTATTATTAATAATATTAAAGGACAGGGTTCCTTTGCAGGGACACATATAATGCATTAATATATTATTATTATTAATATTATTAAAGGACAGGGTTCCTTTGCAGGGACACATATAATGCATTAATATATTATTATTATTAATATTATTAAATAAATGCCTAGGCCTACCTCTGGTGCAGGCCTTGCTAATCTGTAGAGTTCTCCTCACTCCATCTTTTTTCCCCATTCAGTTTTACCATAGCAGTCTAGGACCTCCGTTGGAACTCTATGGCTTTTCTTGATTCTGAACTCTTCCTTCTCCTCTCCATGCTCTTTTCACTCCTGCTGCCCTTCTCTCAGCAGTTCTTATGTCCTCCTACTCTGTTCTTCTATCTAAACCCCCTTCCTGGGTGTTTAAATCGCTTTTTTGTCAGTCCTCCAGCCCCTCTAGGAGTCCCGATTTCGGGCTCTCTATGGTTTCCGGCTCCCTTTTCACTTCCTGGAGGAGGCCTTCCACTCTAATTAGGCTTCAAGCATGGAAAGGCCCCGATTTCACAGTGAGTTATGTCTGCAAAGCTATTTTGGAGGGGGAAATTTTCCTGTTGGGGGGATATCCGAAATATTTAATAATCTAACGAAATTTTGGGCCCAGGGGGTGCGTAAAAGAAAGTCCACTTCCGGGATTGGCCTTGCGATCCGTATAAACTTGAAAGGCCCATTACATACGAATCACTTACGATTTCTTTTAATTTCCGTTTCATTTTTCTCATGCCTAGTAGATACAATGAAATGAATGGGAGAAAGGGCATCATCCTAACTGGCAAAGATTTCCAAATGTCATGTTAGCCAATACAAGTCAGTTGGCACTGTGCTTAATCTAGGTCAGAGGTGCTGAAAATTAGTTTGGACAACATTCACTGTGGGACTTTGTGCCAACACTGTGGATGTTTCATAGGCTGGAAGAAATGTAGATCACACATAATTTAGTACCTATTATGTCTCACACAACTTGTATATTTTTCTGCCCCCCTTTTCTGCTGGAAAATCTTAGCTAGGAGAGTGGTTTGGTCAACAGATCACCCTGTAAACCACTGGTTCTCAATCTGTGGATCCCCAGTTGTTTTGGCCTTCAACTCCCAGAAATCCTAAACAGCTGGCAAACTGGCTGGGATTTCTGGGAGTTGTAGACCTGGGGACCCACAGGTTGATAACCACTACATAGACAGATCTCTGAGGGCCCCTCCACATAGCCCTACATCCCAGAATATTATGGCAGAAAATCCCACAATAGCTGTTTTGAACTGGATTAACTGAGTCCACACTCAGCTAATGTGGGATTTTGTCAGAAGTAGTTGAATGAAATTATGGATACTCCACTGGTTTACCTTTGTATAGAAAACTAGTAGAAAATAAATATCCCATGGAGTATCAATCATAAGAATGTGCTGTTGCTGAAAGTATTATGGTGACATACCCTCACAGTAATGTGGAAAGAAATCTGATCATTTGATCAGTATGGATGGGGTAACATTCTCAACTGGTGCATCATAATATCAGGAAGACCCAAGAGGCTTTTGAGAATACATGGGGAGAACTGCTTCAGGACACCAAATCCATGAGTCCAACGGAAGAGAACAGCCTGGATTATTTTAACCTACTTCCTAGGAGAAATCTTGTGACTTAGGGCCTTTCCAGACAGGCCGTATTAGAGAGATGGGCCAAAACTAACAAAATGAAGTTCAACAGTGACAAATGCAAGATTCTCCACTTAAGCAGGAAAAAAATAAATGCAAAGATACAGAATGGGGGACACATGGCTCGAGAGCAGTATGTGTGAGAAAGATCTTGGGGTCCTTGTGGACAACAAGCTAAACATGAGCCAACAATGTGATGTGGCGGTATGTGGGGGGGGGGGGGGAGCCAATGGGATTTTGGCTTGCATCAATAGGAGTATAGTGTCTAGGTCCAGGGAAGTCATGCTACCCTTCTATTTTGCCTTGGTTAGACCACTTCTGGAATACTGTGTCCAATGCTGGTCACTGCAATTGAAGGGACATGTTGACAAGCTGGAATGTGTCCAGAGGAGGGTGACTACAACGGTCAAGGGTCTGGAGAATAAGCCCTATGAGGAGCAGCTTAAAGAGCTGGCCATGTTTAGCCTGAAGAAGAGAAGGCTGAGAGGAGACAGACATGATAGCCATGTATACATATGTTAGAAGAAGTCATAGGGAGGAGGGAGCAAGCTTATTTTCTGCTGCCCTGGAGACTAGGACACGGAACAATGGCTTCAGACTACAGGAAAAGAAATTCCATCTGAACATTAGGAAGAACTTTCTGACTGTGAGAGCTGTTCAGCAGTGTAACTCTCTGCCCTGGAGTGTGATGGAGGCTCCTTCTTTGGAGGCTTTTAAACAGAGGCTGGGTGGCCATCTGTCATAAGAACATAAGAACATAAGAAGAGCCATGCTGAATCGGACCTCAGCCCATCTAGTCCAGCATTCTGTATCACACAGTGGCCCACCAGTTGTACACGGGGATCTCGAGCAGAAGTGAGGGCAAAACCCTGACCTGCTCCCGACCCCCCACAACCAGTACTCGGGGAAATCCTGCCTACCTCAACCAACTCCGAGGTGGCACTGTCAGAGGTGCTTTGGATGCAATATTCCTGCTTCTTGGCAGGGGGGTTGGACTAGATGTCCCACGGGGTCTCTTCCAACTATGATTCTATAATTTTAACTCAGGAATTGAAAATGGAATGTTGGTAGACAGGAAAAGAGATTTTAAGATGGGCTTAAAGCTAATCTTAAAAACTGGGGCATAGACACTGAGAACTGGGAAGCCCTGCCCCTTTAGCGCTCTAACTGGAGGTCAGCTGTGACTAGGAGAGCTGCGGAATTCGAAGAGGCACGAATGGAGGACGAAAGGGAGAAATGTGCCAAGAAGAAGGCGCATCAAGCCAACCCTGACCGGGTTTTTTACTTTTTATTTATTTATTATATTTTGCTGAATTCTTATGTTGCATACTTGCATTGTTGTAATTGCTGGGCTTGGCCTCATGTAAGCCACCCGAGTCCACTTAGGGAGATGGCGGCGGGGTAAAAATAAAGTTTTGTTATCATTTGTTATGGGACAAAATTTTACTCTTGGAGAAAAATCTGATCATGAAAATACACAATACTCTTTTGGGGTGGTCGACGGAAACAGAAACTATAAAGAACTGTATGATCAAATGGTCAGAAAATATTAGAAGACCAATTAATCTAACCGAATGGGAACAAATTTGGAATAAAAAATTAAAATATACATATTCTATGGATTTGAAAGAAAATTGGCTGAAGATATTTCATAGGTGGTACATTACCCCTAAGAAACTTGGCCTAATGTATAGGAACATTGAGAAAAAATGCTGGAAATGCCATGATCGTGAGGGAAGTTTTTTTCATATGTGGTGGTCTTGTAAAGAGGCCACAAGGTACTGGAAAATGATACATCAAGATTCACAAAAGATACTTAAAATGTCTTATCCAAGAAAACCAGAATATTGCTTATTAGGCATTACAGATTCGGAGATAAAAATGGACTTAAATAAGGACATATTATTCACCTATATCAGTGTTTCCCAACCTTTTTTGAGCCGTGGCACACTTTTAACATTAAAAAAATCTGGAGGCACACCACCAACCAAAATGACACAAAATGACACTCTAACACAGTAAAGAACGGCTGGGGGATTGTGGCCTGCTGGGAGCAGCTGCTGGGAGTGTCATAGCTGGGGGAAGGGGGTGGAGCCAGGCTGCACCATACCCCGCCCCCTCCCCCCAGCTTCAGCTCTCACAGCAGCTCCTCCAGCCTTGAGGGGGCAGTGCCAAGCCAGCAGTGGCAGAGCCAGAACAATGCTGGCTTGGCACTGTCCCCTCAAGGCTTGAGCAGCTGCTGGGAGTGCCAAAGCTGGGGGGAGGGGGTGGAGCCAGGCTGTGCCATGCCCCACCCCACCCCTCCCCAGCTTCAGCTCTCCCAGCAGCTGCTCCAGCCTTGAGGGGACAGTGCCAAGCCAGCAGTGGCAGAGCCAGAACAATGCTGGCTTGGCACTGTCCCTCAAGGCTGGAGCAGCTGCTGGGAGTGCCAAAGCTGGGGGGAGGGGGTGGAGCCAGGCTGTGCTATGCCCCACCCCCTCCCCCCAGCTTCAGCTCTCCCACAGAGGAAGAGGATTAGCGGTGGACGGGCTTCAGTGGGCGGGGCTCCTCCTCCACGCGGCTTCAGCGAGCGAGGGGCAAGAGTCATGGCGGGAGTCATGGCGGATTGGAGGCTAGCTGGGGAAATGGCCAAAGGAGGCAGTACCCCGGCCCCTTCTTTTTCTTCGCCGCCGCCCGGCGCTTCCTCCTCCTCCCCCAAGCAGCATTAGTTTGGCAGGAGGAGGGAGGAAGGAAGGGGGGCAGAGAGCTTTTCTCGCGGCACAGCAGGACGTCCGTCATGGCACACTAGTGTGCCACAGCACATTGGTTGGGAAACACTGACCTATATGACCACGAAAGCGAGGATGGTATATGCAAAAA
This sequence comes from Anolis apletophallus, assembly GCA_030556195.1. NCBI lineage: Eukaryota > Metazoa > Chordata > Lepidosauria > Squamata > Anolidae > Anolis > Anolis apletophallus. The sequence goes on from JARBWK010000005.1 coordinate 38,067,688, forward strand.
TGTGGAAACCAGAAGACATACCAAAATTGGACAACTGGATAAGCAAATTAAAATAAATCAAAGACATGGACCAATTAACTTTTTTTAAAAAAAGATCTCGGGTACTTTGATGAAATCAACGAATTGGAAACTTTTTGAAGAGTATGAAAAAGACAAAAACTAATTAGGGCCATCAGGAGTCATTATATATTGGAAAACAAGGGGCCCTCCATTTTTATCCCATCATCTTTTTATTTCATTTAACCATTTCAGAATACCATTTTTATTTTTTAATCAACATAAAGAAACCAACCACCACAGAGGCTCAGAATGGAAGTTCACAGATACTTTTTTTTTACCACTCTTTATCCGTTTTATTATTATTAATAATAATAATTTTCTTCTTTTTCTTCTTTTTATTCCATGTACACCAGTGGTTCCCAAACTTTTTTGGCCTACCGCCCCCTTTCCAGAAAAAAATTTACTCACCGCCCCCCTAGAAATATTTTTTTTAAATGTAATACCAATTAAACAGAAAGATATATGTATTAATGCAATGGTTCCCAACCTTTCTAATGCCATGACCCCTAAATAAGGTTCCTCATGTTATGGTGACCCCCAACCATATTTTGTTGCTACTTCATAAATAATTTTGCTATTATTCTAATGCAAATATCTAATATGCAGGGTGTATTTTCATTGTTACAAATGGAACATAATTAAAGCATAGTGATTAATCACAAAAACAATATGTTTGGGGGAGTGTGGACAACGGATGATGGGATTTGCAGTACCTTCAATCGATTCAGCTCTGACTTCTGCCGGAGAGAGCTCTGTGGTGACGGGCAAACATGGCCTGAGGGGACGAAGAAGTGAGGCCTGCTTTCCTCACAGAAGCCCTGGGCTCTCCTGCTCCCTCTGCTGCCTCCACCAGGGAAGGCCGCGCTTTCTTCCGCGGTGGCAGGGAGGCTCGGCCGGAGGACGCGGAGGCCTTTGCACTGCAGCCTTCGCACTGCACTGCGTGTGGGGGTCAAAGCGAAGGGGGCAGGGCCGAAAAAGAGGGCCACGCGATCCCCTCCTAAATGGCCAATCGTTCACCACCCCCTTAAAGGGGTTCACTGCCCCCCAAATTCCCCTGAGTCTCCCACCGCCCCCTTGGATCATCTAGCCACCCACCAGGGGGTGGTACCACCCACTTTGAGGATTAGTGATGTACACCAGTGTTTCCCAACCTTTTTTGAGCCACGGCACACTTTTAACATTAAAACAATCCGGGGGCACACCACCAATCAAAATGACACAAAATGACACTCTAACACAGTACAGAATGGCTGGGGAATGGTGGCCTGCTGGGAGCAGCTGCTGGGAGTGTCGAAGCCGGGGGAGGAGCCAGGCAGCGTCATGCTCCACCCCTTCCCCGGCTTCAGTTCTCCCAGCAGCTGCTCCAGCCTTGAGGGAGCAGTGCCAAGCCAGCGGTGGAAGAGCCAGCGCAATGCTGGCTTGGCACTGTCCCCTCAAGGCTGGAGCAGCTGCTGGGAGTGCCAAAGCTGGGGGAGGGGGTGGAGCCAGGCCACGCCATGCCATGCCCCCTCCCCTGGCTTCAGCTCTCCCACAGAGGAGGAGCATGAGTGGTGGACGGGCTCCAGTGGGCGGGGCTCCTCTGCGCGGCTTCAGCGAGTGAGGGCGGGAGTCATGGCGGATTGGAGGCTGGCTGGGTAAATGGCCGAAGGAGGTGGCGCCTCGGTCCCTTCTTCTTTTTCTTCGCCACTGCCTGGCCCTTCTTTCTCCTCCCTCAAGCAGCAGGAGTTCGGCAAGAGGAAGGGGGAAGGAAGGGGGGCAGAGAGCTTTTCTCGCGGCACAGCAGGAGGTCCGTCACGGCACACTAGTCAGCCGCGTCACAGTGGTTGGGAAACACTGATGTACACAATACCTTCTTTGGAGTGTTTAATAAAAAATCTTTTTAAACAAACGCTGTGAAGCACAATAAATAAGAAAATCATGAACAGTGAAAAAAATCTTTATTATCACTTTGGGAGAGTGCTTTGAAAAACTGATGTGTGTGAAGAATGGGTTTTTTTTAAGCGTGTGGTCTTGTTTCCTCTCTCCCTTTGGACCAGGGACATCATCCAGGACTCCCCAGCCATGGCTGTGAGCTCCTCCTGGGGGAAAGAGGGCAGCATATGGGTGCCATGTGCTTTATGAGAATCAGATGTGCTGCATCAGGACACCAAAGTCCCCAGCCAACATGCCTGGAAGCTTGGGCATTCTCCAAGCAGGGTCTCTCGTTCCCTCTGTTCCTCCTCTCCTTCCTTCTCTCTCATCTCTGAGCCATTCTTTCTTTCTTTCTTTCTTTCTTTCATGCTGTCCTGCGGGGGTCTGTCCCAGTGTCCCTGATTGGTGGGAGGGAGCCTTTGAAAGGCCGGTCGGGAGGAGGAGGAGGAGGCGAGAGATGGGATGGGATCTTATGCTAATCCCGGGCGCGCGCGCGGGACCCGCCTCCCTGCCCTGCCGCACCGAGGGGAGCCGGCCTGACGGAAAACCCATCGAAGGGCCCGGGAAGCTACAAAAGAGAGACTTCTCGGGCTGGGAACAGCGGCCAAGCGGCGGTCCTTCGGGCAGCAGGGGCGCGGATGCCTCCGACCTCCTCCTCCTCCTTGGGCGTTTGCGAAGAAGGGTTTCCCCCGCGATCCCGTTCGGGAAGCCTTGCCGGCGAGGAGAGGCGCCTCGGAGAGGATCCCCCCGACCCACGCCTTCCTCGGGACGCCTTGGAGCATCATCATCTTCTCCCCTCCTTCCCTCCCGGGCGACGATGAGCAAGAGCCAGGGCTCTCCCTGCGCCCCGCTGGCTTCGCTCCTCTGCCTGGCCGGGACGCTTCTGGCTCGGCTGGCCGACGCCAAAGGCACCTATTACCGGGCCCCGGCGCCCGTCGCGTACGGCAACCGCTACAGCCTCTACACCTCGGGATCCAGCCCGCAACTCACGCCGGGGAAGCCTCTGGGCAAGCACAAGTAAGCCCTCCCCGCTCGGTTGCCTTGCGCCCGGGCTCCTGGCCTCGCTTGGCTCCTTGCCCGCTCAGAGTTGGCCCCTAAAGGCGACCAAAGGGGGAGGGGGGAGAGAGATGGGGGGAGAGAACAATGTCTTGTCGAAGGCTTTCATGGCCGGAATCACTGGGTCGTTGTGAGTTTTCCGAGCTGTATGACCATATTCCAGAAGCATTCTCTCCTGACGTTTCGCCTGCATCTTTGGCAGGCATCCTCAGAGGTTGTGAGGTCTGTTGGGAACTAGGCAAGTGAGGTTTATATATCTGTGAAGTGTCCAGAACCATTCCTGTCCTGAATCCTCAGAGGTTGTGTGGTCTTTCATGGCCAGAATCACTGATTTGTTGTGGGTTTTCCGGGCTGCATGGCCATGCTCCAGAAGCATTTTGTCCTGACGTTTCGCCTGCATCAGCAGAGGTTGTGAGGTCTTTCATGGCCGGAATCACTGGGTCGTTGTAAGTTTTTCAAACTGTACGACCATGTTCCAGAAGCTTTCTCTCCTGACTTTCGCCTGCATCTATGGCAGGCAAACTCAGAGGTCGTGAGGTCTGTTGAGAAATAGGAAAATGGGGTTTATATATCTGTGGAATAATGTCCAGGGTGGGAGAAAGAACTCTTGCCTGTTTGAGGCAGGTGTGAATGTTGCAATTGGCCACCTTGATTAGCATTTAATAGCCTAGCAGCTTCAAACCTGGCTGGTGGCTACCTGGGGAGATCCTAGGGCCAGCTCAGACCTCCCAACAAAGGATTCCCCCAGGCAAAACCATGCAGGATTTGAAACTGCAATGCTAGTATTCAATACTAATCAAGGTGGCCAATTGTAACATTCACACGTGCCTCAAGCAAACAAGAGTTTTTTCTCCCACTCTGGACATTCCACAGATATATAAACCTCACTTGCCTAGTTTCCAACAGACCTCACAGCCTCTGAGGATGCCTGCCATAGATGTGGGTGAAACATCAGGAGAGAATGCTTCTGGAACATGGCCATACAGCCCGGAAAACTCACAGCAAACCACCGAAACTAGGAAAGTGGGGATTTTATATATCTGTGGAATGACTAAGGTGGAAGAAAGAACTCTTGTCTGTTTGAGGCAGGTATGAATGTTGCAATTGGCCACCTTGATTAGCACTTAATGGTCTAACAGTTTTCAAGGTCTGACTTCTTACTGCCTGGGGGGAATCCTTTGTTGGGAGGTTAATAGGGCCTAAGGATGGCCAAGGGGTGCTTTCTATTACTATCTTACTAGGATCGAGGGGGATTGGACCTCGGAGGTTTCGAAAAAGAGCAATGCTTTGGAACCGCGTGGATGGATGCAAGGCTCAATCTCTCTCTCCCTCTCTCTCCCCCAATCTCTGTCTCCGCCACCCCATTCCTTCCTCTCCGTTCTTCATTCCATGCAAACAAATCTGGAGAATTCATATGGATTTTCGCATTCAGGAATGCTCAAGGAAAGCGAGGAGGGAGGGGAAGTGGGAGGTTAGAAGTGGATGGGAAAGAAGGACCTCTCTCTCTCTCTCTCTCTCTCTCTCTCTCTCTCTCTCTCTCTCTCTCTCTCTCTCTCTCTCTTCCTCTGAAGCCTTGGGGTTTTCTCCATTTCGACGCCTTCCTTTTCGGCTCAGCAATATATAGACTCGATCCTTGGCAAGAAAGGGGGGAAGGCTCCGTGCAAAGGGACCTTAATTCCCCGCAAATGCGGGAGAGGAGAGAGTCCTTGGCTTGAGCCAGGGCTGGCTGGCTGCGGATTGGGTTTCTCTCTCGAAGAATTCCTCCATCCATCCCGATGGCTCTCCTGGCGGGATGGCTGGGCGCAGGCAAGGGGGAGAGAGAGGGGAGAATGAGAGAGAGAGTTGAAGCAGGGAGCGCCTGGGAGACCAGGTCGAGTTTCCTGAGGGGCTGGGAAACCCACAACGCCCCCGCAGAGTAGGCAAGGATGAGGGAAAGCCATCCAATCCTAGAGCTGGAAGACCCCAAGAGCCATCCAATCCAAAAGCTCTTGTGCGAAGGAGGAACACGCAATGCAGAGGGACACCCAACCTCAGAAGAAGGAAAACCCACCACACTTTGTGGCAACTTATTCCACTGTGGAACAGCTCAAGAAGGTTTTCCTCAAGTTTAAGTGGAATCTCTAGCTCAGTGGTTCTCAACCTTCCTAATGCCACGATGACCCCTTAATAAAGTTACTCATGTTGTGGTGATCCCCAACCATAACATTATGTTCGTTGCTACTTCCCAATTGTAATTTTGCTATTGTTATGAATCGTCATGCAAATATCTGAAATGCCGGATGTATTGTCATTCACTGGACCAAATTTGGCACAAATACCCAATACACCCAGATTTGAATAGTGATGTGGCTGGGGTAGAGACTGATTTTGTCATTTGGGAGTTGTAGTTGCCAGGATTTATAGTTCACCTGCAATCAAAGAGCATTCCAAACTCCACCAAATATAGAATTGAGCCAAACTTGGTACACAGAACTCCCAATGCTGGAAGGGTTTGGTGGGCATTGACCTTGAGTTTTGGAGTTGTACATCCAGAGAACACTGTGGATTCCAATCATGATGGATCTGGTCCAAACTTGGCACAAATATTCAATGTGCCCAAATGGAAACACTGGTGGAGTTTGGGGAAAATAGACCTTGACATATGGGACTTGTAGTTGCTGGGATTTGTAGTTCACTTACCGTCAAAGAGCATTCTGAACCCCACCAACAATAGAATTGGGCCAAACCTCCCACACAGAACCCCCATGACCAATAGAAACTACTGTGTTTTCTGATGGTCTTTGGTGACCCCTCTGACACCCCTTCATGACCCCCCCAGGGGTTCCAACCCCCAGGTAGAGAAACAGCTGGAGGTCACTCGGGACATTGTGCATCTTATTTGGGATCGGATTTTGCATTTCCTGGCCCAGTATCTAATATCCTTTTGTCTTGTACAAATCTGACTAAGAAACCCTGTTTGATAGCACTTTACCTGTTCCAGCTAACTTGCCATGTGTTGAGACACAAGAGTTATCTGATAGAAACAGGTAAATATCTTAAAATAATAGAATCGTAGAGCTGGAAGAGAACACAGGGCCATTCAGTCTAACCCCTAGCCACGCAGGAACACACAATCAAATCACTTCTGAAGATTACTCAATAGCCGTACATGTGAAAAAGATCTTGGAGTCCTTGTGAACAACAAATTAAACATGAGTCAACAATGTGATGCGGCAGCAAAAAAGCCAATGGGATTTTGGCCTGCATCAATAGGAGTATAGTGTCTAGATCTAGGGAAGTCATGCTACCCTTCTATTCTGCCTTGGCCACACCACACCTGGAATACTGTGTCCAAATGTGGGCACCACAATTGAAGGGAGATATTGACAAGCTGGAATGTGTCCAGAGAAGGGTGACTAAAATGATCAAGGGTCTGGAGAACAAGCCCTATGAGGAGTGGCTTAAAGAGCTGGGCATGTTTAGCCTGAAGAAGAGAAAGCTGAGAGAAGACATGATGGCCATGTATAAATATGTGAGAGGAAATCCTAGGGAGGAGGGAGCAAGCTTGTTTTCTGCTGCCCTGGAGACTAGGCTTCAAACTACAGGAAAGGAGATTCCACCTGAACATGAGAAAGACCTTCCTAACTGTGAGAGCAGTTCAGCAGTGGAACTCTCTGCCTCGGAGTGTGATGGAGGCTCCTTCTTTGGAGGTTTTTAAACAGAGGCTGGATGGCCATCTGTTGAGAATGCTTTGAATGTGATTTTCCTGCTTCTTGACAGAAGGTTGGACTGGATGGCCCACGAGGTATCTTCCATATCTGTGTTTCTATGATTCTACGTCCATTCAGCCTCTACTTCAAAACCTCAAGAGAAGGAGACTCCACCACCTTATCAGTCAGTATATTCTACTGCCAAACTGCTATAACCATCAGGAAGTTCTTCCTAAAGTTTAGGTGGAATCGTTTTTTTCCTGCAATTTGAATCCATTCCTCCATGTCCTTGCCTCCAGAGCAGCAATAAACAATCCTGCTTCCTCCTCCACGTGACATCCTTTCAAATATTTAAACATTGCTATCATATCTTAGCCTTCTTTTCTCCAAGTTAAACCTGGTCCATTGGAAACCTAGTCCAGCACTCAGATCTTTCCAAGATACTAATCCCATTCAGTCATGGCAGTTAATGTAGCATCAAACTACAATATTTCTGCAGTTGGGATACAACTACAATCATAGGAGAGAGCTTACTTCCCTCCTGACTCTCTCTCTCTCTCTCTCTCTCTCTCTCTCTCTCTCTCTCTCTCTCTCTCTCTCTCTCACACACACACACACACACACACCAATATTTAATACAGTAATTCGACTCTTAACTTCTTTGGAACAGAGCCTAAAATAGGTACATTTAGTGTTGGCTCCCAGAATCCTTTAGCCTGGCTAGTGGGTCATGCAAATTGAGAATTCTGGGACTTGCCATCTCCAAAAGTAATTTTCCAAGTTTTGCTCCTGATTTGATTGCATGGATTCTTACTATACTTTAGAGGCATGACTTGAAAGTAGTGCCAGATCCACTGCCTGTGCTGGCTGAGGATGATGGGAGTTCTGATCTGCACACATCAATAGAGTCTCTAGGTCAGTTGTTCCCAACCTGTGGTCCATGGACCACCAGTGATCCGCAAGAACTAAAATATGGTTTGCGGTCTCACAGATACTACACAGTTGTAATGAGAGTGACTGGTCTCATGAAACCCTCTTATAATGCCAAGGCTTACTAAATATGGATTTCTGTGGGCGAGCAGATGGCAACTACTGGATGGCATATGTCCTGTATTAGAAACTAAAGCTGATGTGGTGCTCCCAATGCAAACCAAATCTAAACTTGACTAAAATTGATTTGTAACCCTTTAGGGTCCCTGGTCAAAGTGGTTCCTGGTCAAAAAAAATGGTTGGGGACCACTGCTCTAGGTTGAGGAAGGCTGTTGTACATGATTACAGATATAAAATGTATATATGAGAACATGGATTCAGTGTTGTTCAAACCTGGGGCTCCAGATGTTGTTGGGCTCCCCAAGCCCTTACTACTGCCAATGCTCCCAGGATTTGAAGTAAAATAACATCTCAAACAAAAGTTTGAAAACTGCTGTCTAAATGAAGATCCATTTATGTGCAGATTATAATAGTACTTTTGGATTGCAAAATGTGCTACTCCTCCCACCACCACCACCAACTGAAGTTGTATTTCAACAATATCTGAAAGGAACCAGTTCACAGTGATGCCCATTGTGCTGGGAGGGGTGGGGTAGATGGAAAGCACCTGATAGTGAAGCTGACTCCCTCTTGTGTATTTATTACCCAGCTTCCACTCTTGCCAGTGCATGTCTACTTGTTGGGAGGGATGTCAGCATGGTCCAAACAGTTGTTGTTGTTGCATTGTTTGGACCTTCCTTGAACCTTCCTATAAGTCAACTCTGACTTATAGCAACCTTTTCAAGGTGTTTATTTTGGCAAGATTTCTTCAAAGAAGGTTTGCCATTGCCATCCTTTGAATCTGAAAAAGTGTGATTTCACCATGTGGGTTTCTCTGGCCAGGTAGGGATTTGAGCTCTGGTCTTTTGGAAGCCTAGTCCAGCATTCAGATCACCTATTTTACTCTGTCTCTCCCACCCTACTAAACATCATAGCTAGTTTTCAGGATGGCTGCATGCTAGGTCTGGTGTCTGGCATCTGCATATCTTTTTCCTCAAAATTACACTGCACATCTGTCAGAGATGTTGGTGTTATTGCTTTATTTTTGAACAGTGATATGACCATTAATGAAACTAGATGATGATGATTAACAGTCAACCAGATGTTACTAATTCAAATTTTGGACCTTCAATAATCCAAAAATCTAGGAAGCAATGTGGTATCCCCAGATATTGTAATGTGATATGTAACTTTGTGTTTTTCTCAGAAAAATAAGTTGAAGACTATACTTATGTTCTGCTGGCTATACTTATGTTCCCATAGGCAACTAATTGGCCAATGTCTGAAGTTAATGTTGGCTCTAATAATTGTATTGTCTAATCCAATTTGTGCTCTTCTTAATGGTACTATATTCTTACCTTCATGGATTACATATTCATACTACACCCACCTACTTGGGAGTAAGCCCCATTGAACTCAGTGTCATTTATTTTGAGTAGGCATCTCTAGGTTTGAATAGTGAATTTATAAAGGGATGCAGAACTTTTACTGTGCTCTTTTCAATAAGCCACTATTATTCCCAATTACAAATAGAGCACAATGAGCATGGTTTCAGATTTCAGCAGGATTGTTATCCATGCTTTTATCAAGGTGTGTGTGTGTGAAGGGCAGGGCATTATTGAGATTCTCCACAAGGTTTAAAGTCCAGCTGGTAAACATATTCCATATTAAATTGCAAACAACAGTTTATTTCAGGGACATTGGTTGTATAAAAAGCTGCCACTGCTTTTAATACAACAAGTGGTTTGGACCCCGATTTAGATGAGTGAAGCTAGGCAGGATTTCTCGATTTCTCTTTCCTCACAGCAGACTCACTACACCAGTGGTTCTTAACCTGTGGGCCGCAAACCATGGCATATGTTTTATATCAGAATGTAGAGCTCATGTGGTTTATCTAATGCAATTTTCTGAATCAGCACCTCAAACCTAAAGTTGACCAAAACTGATTCATAACCCCTTTGGTGCTAATGTTGGAGAGTGGTCCATGTTCAAAGTGGTCCCTGGCCAAGTAGTCCCTGGTCAAAAAAGTTTGGGAACCACTGCCCTAAACTCTCCAAATGAGAAGGACCCTACTGAAAAAGGTTGCTATGGTGGCATGTGACCTTCATCTCTTCACTCAAAAAACAAAGCAGAAAAAATAAACAGAGATATATTTTGTGAATGGAAAGTTTCCTTGCCTAGTTTTGAGTAAAATCCCCTTCTTACCACTCTGGCCAGGTCTTACCATTGCATGAAGTGAGGCAGATGCCTCAGGTAACCAGTTTATCTGACTGTAGATTGCCAAGGATAAGAACAACTGTCACATCTTCCAAAATGTCACAAGTCAAAACTGGGATATGATGGCCCAGGCAACTTCAGAGGGTGGTCAAGATGGCCAAAGTTATTAATAAGGAAGGACTGGGTGAGGCTGCAGCAGTTTTCTTTTGCCTGATTCTAAGGAAAGAGTAATATTCTGTCTCCATTCTCCTCTCTCTACTAAGTTAATAGAGTGAAAACTAGTTTCGTACATTGAACTCAGTTGTAGCAACTGAATTAACCTGAGGGAAATGGGGAAAGTGAGAGAAGGACAGAGAAACTGAGACATTTTAAGAACAGAAGAAAATTAGGATGACAAAGGATTAATTGGGACTGGCCTTTCCCATTCATGACAGTTGGATGGGATGAGGTGTTTGCAGGATTTCTCATGCCAGAATAACTCGTTTAAAAGGTACCATTTGGCGCTGCTTCTCAGGCAGCAAAAGTACTTCAGTCAGGTTGAGGAACAAAACTGCTTAGGCTTATGTTTGTTTCATTCTGCAGCATCCTCTGACCCCTTGGTAGTTTCAGGGAAGGGCCCAGTGGAGCTAAAACAGCCTGCAGAGTATAGTAGTTCAAGTTCATAGGTAAGATTAGGAAGTTTTTACACTTCCATGAAGAGCCGCTCCGTGTCATCCTGAAATGGTCTCCTTGGGTTGAGGGATGGCCTAAGGAGGCACACAATAAACCCACTGAATGATAAAGATGTATGAATGGGTTAGAGCAGAGTTTTTCAAACTGTGCTCCACCAGATGTTTTGGACTTCAGCTCCCTCAATTCTTAACAGCTGGTAAACTGTCTGGGATTTTTGGGAGCTGAAGTCCAAAACATCCAGAACACAGTTTGAGAAACACTGGGTTAGAGCAAGTGGATCATGGAGAGGATTTGCCCTCCCATTCTATTAACTCCCATTGGATGGTAGATTCAGGGCAGATAAAAAAGTTGGTCATACCATGCGCAATTAATGCATGGAATATGTAGCTATGAGATGTGGGGTGAGTCTGGTTGATGCAGATAATATGATTGAGCTCTATGGTCTAGCTTAGTATATAGCAAATTCCTATGTCACTGTGCCCCATACACACATCCCACATAAGTGAACCTGTGTCATACAGATGTGCAGCAGAGACCAGGATTAGACAAGGTGGGGATCATTGCAACATTTTTGTTGTAGTTTGACTTTTTCTGTTGTGCTTTTACCTTCAAGTGGTGTTTTTCTTTACCCACTGTAAACAACCTCCAAGCTATTGGCTGCAGAATTGGTTGGGAGGCAAATCTTCTCTGGCATTTAATCTGAATGTTAAGATTTTCAAGGTGCTCAAACGTATTCCCAAGATCAGCACCTTGGGTAGTTCCCTGATGGCTCAGACTAAAAAGTGGAGCAGCATTCTCCATGGTTTATGTTGGCAGCCTCTAACTGAGAGTGATTCTAGTAGTCCGTTTTATTCTGTCCTAAGTGACAGCTGCCTAAGTCTTTGTTAGAGCCAGCATGATATAGTGGTTGAGTGTTGGGATTAAGACTCTAGCAGACCATGGAAACTTGGGCAAGTTGCATACTTGAAACCTAAGAGAAAGGCAATGGCAAACCTTATCTGAGCAAATCTTGTCAAGAAAAACCTCTATGGGTGGGTTGCCATAAATTGGGGTCAACTTGGAGGCATATAACTACAACAAATCAATGTGTTGTTGAGGTCTTTCATGGCCGGAATCACTGGGTTGCTCTGAGTTTTACGGGCTGTATGGCCATGTTCCAGAAGCATTCTCTCCTGACATTTCGCCCACATCATAGGTGGCCATTTTCCAGAATGCTTCTAGAATATGGCCATACAGTCCAGAAAACTCACAGCAACCTACAACAAATCACTTTGTTTATGCAGTAATCCATTTTATGTGGACTGCATACTGGGTTTTTCTCATAATCTCGTACTCAGTTTTTTAGATTTAGCATTTGAATCAGGACATTATAGAGTACAAAATAACAATAAAACTACATCTCAACTTCTAGTTCTTCACTTTTGATTTTGGTGTATATTCTGTGTGGTAGGTATAGCTACTAGGTCAGCCCTAATGGACCACATTAAAACACTGTCTAGCCTGGTTACAATTGGGTAGTGTTTTGAAAAAAATTAAACACAGATCTTCCCAATCTTAGCCAACTTCTCCACCCAGAATTTCCTAGGAAACCCACTTAAGGTTTTCAGCACTTTTAAATGTTAAACAAGATGTTCAAGACTTTTGGTGTGCTTTGCTCTGTTCTCTAGGTGTCCCCCACTTAAAAAAATAGAGTTCCATTAAACCAATTGCAAACACATGGCATTTCATGGCAAATTATTACAACAGTTGTTCCAGATTTCCTATTCAGAAATGCAATGGATTTTACAATAGATTTTTTAAAAAATTATCAGGTCCTCCAACTCGGATTATCATGGCCATAGATTTGAGGTATGCTGTATAAGTAACTGAAGTTGCTTTATAGCAACAGTCAAACCATATCATGTTTGCAGAACTATTCCTCCTATATGTCTGAAATAACAACTAGCATCATGTTGGCGAATCATGATGATATAAGTAGATGTTTGCAATTGCAACTCACTACTTTTTGTCTTGCCAAAGTCAGAGTTCACTACCAACTATGCAGTGATCAAAATCTCCTCCCACTCTTTTCTGGGTGGCAGCTACACAAGCCCATTCCAGTGCAGCCAATCTCTACTCAACTTCATCTCTTCCCATCTGAAAAGGCTCTAGGGCCTATTGTGCTTATCTTTTGATCTGATCTCTGCATTCCTTTTTCTACTCATTATGTCATCTCTTGTATCCCTATTCTCCTAATCCTCCTGTGTCATGGAGTTCTGGTCCACCAAATTCAGAACTCCTAATCATATTCCATGTGTTTTCCATTTGCCTCCGAACACCCTGGTCTGCTAGACTGTTTCAGTCTCCATCTGTTCTATCACCACTTACTACTGTAGCTTTCCTTGGAGCCCATTGTTCCACACTTTGGTTGCTGAGAGAAACCATAGTGCAGCAAGTAAAGTATTGGAATAGGAATGGGAAGACCTTAGCTCAAATCTCAACTCAGCTATGATGTTTACCTTAGGCCAGTCATTACCTTTCAGATTACTTCCAAGGTTGTAATAACCCAAATCTCCACATATGCAAGCTAGAAAACAAGTACACTGAAGTAATGTCTCTCTTTGGCTTTTCTTCATGAACGAAGATTCAGGAAGGACTCATCCTGCGCTTTCTACAAGCGCCTTGATGACTAAGAAGGCCGATCCGAGATAGGCAAGTCCAGTTGCAGAAAGCACAGCAGAAAGTCTCCTTGGGTGATGTTGTTTCCAAGTTGCGATTCTTTCTGTATCGTTTCTCTTCGAGACTTGTTTGGCTTGACTTCTCAAAAGAGGCCGCAACATTGTGGATAGTGCGTATCCATGCCTCTCAATGTGACACCAGGGTGGACCATTGTTGATGATCAATCCGGCTGAGCCTGAGGTGTTGTTTCAGGGAGTCCTTGTGTCTCTTTTTGGGGGCGCCTCTCTTGCGCTGACCCATGGCAAGTTCACCATAGAGTAGTATCTTTGGGGAGGCAGTGGTCCTCCATCCTAGAGACGTGCCCTGCCCAGCGCAGCTATGTTCTCAATAGCATGGTCTCAATGCTGATGATCCCTGCTTGCTCAAGGACAGCAACATTCATCACATAGTCAGTCCAGTGTATATTCAGGATTGTGCGAAGGCAGCACTGATGAAAGCGTTTGAGGAGTCGTAGGTGTTGGCGATAGGTGACTCATGTTTCAGACCCATATAGGAGAATAGACAGTACGATACCTCTGTACACACTGATTTTTGTGCTTTGCCTCAGGTGCTTGTTGCTCCAGACTCTTTTGTGAAGCCTTCCGAATGCACTATATGCCTTTGCTAATCTGTGATCTATCTCTTTATCAATCTTGGTGTCTGAAGAGATGATGCTTCCCAGGTAGGTGAACTGCTGAATGGACTTAAGCACAGATTTGCCTATGCTGACATGGGGATGATGGTGTTCTTCCTGTGGTGCGGGCCAGTAAAGAACTGGTACTTGCAGAGGAATTAACATTCTGTTCTCTGTATGTTAAGTTATCAGATACTGAAGGGGATGATCTGGACCTTTCCTTCTCTAGTCATAAAGAAGAAGAGTCCATATTATCCTCTTTAGTATGGCTCCAGAAGAACTTGTAGTAGAACCACCAGAATCCTCCATCTAGTATGGCCACTGGTCCTAATGTCTGGGAAATTATGGGAATTAGAGTGTAAAACAACAATTGCTCAGAGCTCTACATCCAGCAAGGTTTGCCAAATGGTTTCCAATAACTTGGCCTAACTATAAATATGTCTAATGTGAGTTTAGACTTTGCTCCATCTGCCAAAAATCTATATTGGGACCCTTTTTAAAAACTCATTCATATTCAAACAATCACAAAAAGTCAAGAGTCAGGATCAGGTCACCTGGGAGAAGGGATATTACACTATTGGACTTTAGGAATGTTTTATGTTTTTTAAAATCACACTGCAGATGCTAGATAACTACAAAGGCCAAGATGCTGGTTTAGTGATTAAGTTAAATATATCTAACTAAGCAGAATTTTTAGCTTCCCCACCACCACCACCACACTCACAATCCTCATTTACCACAATGCCATCAACTATTGTGAATTATGGGGATCTGTTCTCCTATCTACCAGGGCACAACCAACTGATATTTCCACCTTTCTCCCACAAGTTTTCACTAATGTAGCATTCAGAAGAAGAATCCTTGTCAAAATTCTTCCTCACACCAGAGAGGAGAGTGGAAACATCAGTCTGCGGCACCCCGATAAACAGGAGAATACCACCACTACCCACAGTGACTGATGCCTGGTGAGTTAGGATTGGGGAACTTTTATGGTCTCTACATATTCCCTACGCTATTTGGTAAATAGGCACCAGGAATACAAATCATTTAGGAATGCATAGCTCAAGGTTGCACATTTGTAACTGGATTCATGAATTCCAGCCAAAGTCTGGGAATGGATGGTGCACCAGGTCTGGCCACCAGATGTTTGACCAAATTTTGTTTTGTTTCTCCTGCAGGAGCTACTGTGCGTATGTGGTGCATAGGAATGTGACATGCACTCTTCAGGATGGAGTAGAGAGCTATGTGAAAGCTGAATATCACAAGTGCAGCTGGGGACCCAAGTGTCCTGGAAAAGTCCTGTAAGTAGATGCTGCAATTGAACTGTAGCTTGGTGGAAGCTACAGAAGACTATGAGTATCTTTTGACTTGGCTGGAAAAAGCTGGTGCTTTGCTTCTATATTGTTGCTAAAGTTCTGGTTGGGAAAATGTCAGAACTCTAACAAAACATTCAAAATTTCATTATTGGCGATTATTATGACAGAATTAGGAATTGCCATTCATAACAAAATTTTGAAAGCTTTGTTAGAGTTCTGAAATTTTCACCACCAGAACTTTAGCAACACTATAGAAGCAAAGCACCAGCACCCTCTAGTTTTGTAAGCACTTTAGAACCATAGAACCATGGATTGCCCATGCCTACTTGATACATATGAAAACATCCACAAATGATTTGATAGTCAGACATACAGATAGGCAGGCAGTTTGATCAATTCACCCAATTAAATTGCTTAGATATTTGTGAAGTGATGATATTGTCTTGGAGCCTTTATAAGGACTAGGGAATGTAACACTTCATTATTGTCATTCTTGCAGAAAGTAAGGAGCCTTCCACACAGCCGTATTACCCAGAATATCAAGGCAGAATAACCCACAATATCTGCTTTGAACTGGGTTATCTGAGTCCACACTGCCATATCTCCCAGTTCAAAGCAGATAATGTGGGATTTTATACAGCTGTGTGGAAGGGGGCAGAGAAATACTGTTTCCTTCACATAAAATGCTGTATTCGGGTACATTCTACTCAAAATGTGGACATTTTTTGCACATAAATGCATGATTTTGGCATCAAAACACCTGCAAAATTTACACAGAACTGGAAAGATTTTCTGCAGTCTAGGATTTTTCATGTCATCTTTTTCCAATACTCTTTCCATCCCTATTGATGAGGTACTGCATTTAAACATTTTCCAGTACACTATGTATCAGAAGGAATGCAACCTCAGAAAGTAAAGTACCAATTTCAGGTGAAATGAAATCCTCTTTGACCACAAATGTCTATTAGAAGAATATCTGTATTACACAAACTACAAAGTTTGAACAACAATGCAAGTTTTTGAGACCTCCAGAGCTTTTTGTCAGGCAACATAGTACAAAAGATGGTGCAGGAAGCCTTGTTATGGAAAGCCACTGAACAGAGGCAGACAGATTATATTTGTTACTCATAGTATGTGAGACTTAATTTAGTGCAAACCGGGCAACAGCTTCTCATGCTCCCCTTGGCAGCTTTGCTTCCCTATGTCATGCTTCTAAGTGACAGAAGCCCTCTTATATATCACTCTCTTTGACACTGGAAAGGCTCTTGCTGTGGCCTCCTTCCAACAAGGACCCATGCTAGCCAAATGTCCAAAAGCAGTTCCGCATGACTATGTATTTCTTGGAAGCGGACCCAAATATAGCATAAATCTTTCATATGGTATGGACAGGGTCCAAGAGCCATGCGTGGAAGGAGAGTAGCCTTCAGTAGCAACGGACAGTTTCTGCAGTGCTGTCATCAGTGATGGGTTTCCTGATTTGGCTGATATAAGAGAATGTGCTGGCAGAAGAACATCTTCAGAGTTAATTTTGCTTTTCTTAGGCTCCAGATCTAAGATGACCTTTCACTTAATAGATGTTTTATGTATGCAGAAAAAAACCCCTCTAATTATAGCCAGAGCTTGGGTAAAATACTTCTGTGAACTCCCAGAATCATCAAGCCAGCATGGCAGATTATTTTTTTTGCACCTGTCATCCAACAATTATGATGATGACAACAAAAAGGACAATGTTTCAAAGTTCTGGATCCAGCTCCATATTTCAGGGGTTCTTGTTTCCCATTCAAGTCATTTCTGACTTTATTTTAAAGTTTTTTTGGCAAGATTTGTTTAGAGGGAAATTGCTATTGCCTTCCTCTGAGAACCCTATACTTTGACCATTCATAGACTCGAGAACCTAGGGAGGCCCACAAATACTTCCATTTGTGCTCCTCTCTAGGTCCTAAGTATTATTCTCAGGTATCCTTGACCCAGAAGAATACCATAGAACAATACTGGAGGACCTAGAGAGGCTCACAAATACTGGATATCAAAACCATAGATAAGAGAATTTGATTATGATTTGCCAAAAGTCACCTGGTGGGATTCCATAGATAAATGAAGCTTTGAACCTTGGTCTCTCAGAGTCTTCGTTCAACTACACCATGCTGGTCCTCATAGATGGTACAAGGACACATACGAGCATATCTACAACATGTCACTTTACAACAATTAAGAGCTCAAGTCTCAGCTTCAAGGACATACAGTCTAAAAACAGGGAAAAACAAAATAAGCATGATAGGGGAGAGAAATAAGGCAGGGAAAGAGGGAACAATATCTAGTTAGTTCAGCTACACTAACTTCAGGCTTTATTATGACAGAGCAAACTTTTGCAACCTGGCTTCCAATAGACATTTTGGGTGGTAACTTTAATCATTCCTAGTCATTAGCCAACATTGACAGCAGCGGGCTGGCCCACCGGTGATGGGAGTCATAGTGCAAGACATAAGGTTGTAGCAAAGACTTCGTGAAAAGTCATTTAGGAAAACATATGAGTTCACTCTCATAGTTTTTCTTGGCAAGATTTGTTCAAAGGAGCTTTGCCATTGCCTCCGTGTTGGGTTGAGAGAGTGATAATTGCCCATAAGATGGGTTCCTTTGGCTGGGCTAGGATTTGAATTCTGATCTATTAAGGTGCATCTACTCTGGAATTATCACAGTTTGACACTACTTTAGCTGCCACGGCAATGTTATGGAAACCTGTGCTTTGTAATTTGGTAATGCACCAGCATTCTTTGGAAGAGAAAGTTAAACAAACTTATAAAGCTTCAACTCCCATAATTTCACAGCATTAAGTCATGGCAGTTAAAATGGTGTCAAACTGCACCTTCTACATAGATGCACCTTAGCTTATGAATTCATTACTGAAAGGACTCTTACTGTGGCCTCCTTGAATCCCCATGGGGAGAAAGGCAGAGTATAAATAAAGTAAATAATGATGATCATGATGCAATACTGAATACTAGCAAATATATAATTATTTTAGCTTAACTTTGCCTATCTTTTTAACTCCATGTAGCTCTTAGTTGTATCTTTTCTTCTTCCTTTTCTTTCTATTTCTTGACTCCCGGTTTTGGGAAATAGGGTATAAATAAAGCGACCGTCTAATCAAAACCGAAAAGCAATCCAATGGGGAATAGAAAATAGGCTTGGGATAGTTTGAGAGAAGACATGTTCAGCCTGATTGTGTTTTACCTGGGCAAGTGTACAAGACAGCTATCTTCCAGTCAGAGTAAATTACTTTGAAGGGTCATTAACTTCTGTTAAAAACATCTGTTTTAACACCCACTGAAATCAGTAAGACTAAAACCTGATTTTGATGGAGTTCTCATGCTGTGATGTCCTAAATAGTTCAAAACCATCTGGTTCATCTGAATTTTATATGTTGGCTCAGATACTCAGTGAGCAGATGGAGAACTTACACATGTAGTGAAATAAATAAATAAACACTTCCTTGTTGTTGGAATGAAAAAAAATAGTAAGATCAATTGAGACTCAGTTAGAATTGCCTATGAGAAGGAATGCTCACAATTTCCAGCCAAGGAGACTTATAGCTTCTCTGTGAAAAACAAAACAGGAATGGCATGCATAGACAAGGAAAGCAATGTTAACTACGAGGCATGCCTTACTTTTGCACAAATCCCTTCTGAGCAAGAGACTTCCCAACAAATGAAAACCAATTTATTTCAACTATATTTGCATATCATGGCTGAATCCTGAAATCAACATTTAAATTTCAAAATGCCAAATAGCAAAGGATTTCCCTCTTCCCAAAATATAACTTCAACCCCAGTTTGTGCATGTATTATGCGCTCCAATTTGCATTGGAGACTGTTCATCTCAGTCACCGAGAAGATCTGGCACAGGCTGCATAAGATTAGGGATGCTTGAGAAATTCATCGGCTTCACTTTCTAATGGGGGGATTACTTCTCAGCACAATAGGACCATAGATCCAAGTGCAATTTGCGTTTGGAAAAATGTGCACATTTTAAAATGCACAGGAGGAATTGAATACCTTGGGAAAATGCATTCAAATATGCTGTAACTGTTGGAGGGCTAAATTTTTGCCAATGTTTAATTCAGAAAATGTCCATAATGTCTATTCCCATTTTAAGAAAAGCACATGACAATACATATAAATTTTCATATTTATTTATTTTATTTACAACATTTATATACCACCTTTCTCAGCCCGAGGGCGACTCAGGGCACATGACAGTGGAATTATCAGCAGAGAGTTGGAATGGTATAGTGGGACTTCAAATCCCATAATTCCACAGTATTGAGCCATGGCTGTTAAAATGTTGTCAAACTGCATTAATTCTACAGCAGAGGATTCCAAACTGTGTGTCGTGACATGTTAATATGTCAGCTGTGTCGATCTGTTGTGCAACCATAACGAGAAACCTCTGAATCAATGTAAAATAAGCATTAAATCATATATTCTTAAAATATAAAAGAAAGGTTTTTATTAGATACGCTGTGTCCCCATACATTTTACTATTACAATTTATGTACAATGTGTCCCCATTATTTATAACAGTGGGACCCCAGGTGTTTTGGCCCACAACTCCCAGAAACCCCAGCCAGTTTACCAGCTGTTAGGATTTCTGGGAGTTGAAGGCCAAAACATCTGGGGACTCACAGGTTGAGAACCACTGGCTTATAAAGAGTTGGTTTAACCACTGGTTTGCTAGAAAAACCAAATTACCATGTTGTGAAATGATACATGCCTAAAAAGTGTGTCGCCATCATGAAATGTTTGGAAAGCTCTGTTCTATAGTGTAGAATCTGTCCTAGAGTGAGAAATCTGTTTTTACTAAGATGACATAGTCTTACTGGAAATCTGTGTACATGCCACCCTAGTCCACCTTAAGCACCAGAAACTGGATCAGCTGAAAGAGATCTCTTCACTTTCTGACTGAGGTGCAGGGAGAATGATGTTTTCAACCCTTCCTGTCAGTGATTGAGTCTGTGACAATCAAAAGAGGACTCTTGTTACAAGGGCTTTTTGCAGCCTTCTCGTTGGCAGAAGGTGGGGTGAAAAGGCCCTCCTTGCACCCTGATCAAAAGCTGAATTTACCTCCTTTGTACGGTCTTGCTGCTGTTCTTAAGATTGGCCGGACAGTCTAGCCAAGACACATTTCTTACTAAATATATTACGTGTTAGTTTACTCCATGTATAAGTCAACCTCATGTATAGGACGAGGTTGCGTTTGGAGGCCAAAATTATGGATTTTGATACAACCTGTGAATTAGTCAAGAGTCATTCTACAGAGAAGGGAAAGCACCAATGTCATATCAGGGAACAAGCCATCATTTCCCCACCCAGGGATTCAAAAATTCCAGAAACAGCCTCACAGTGGAAAGTAGATGGTATTGGTGTGTCCTTTAGGTTCACCTGGGATTAGGGTTGCCATTTTTTGATATAAGAAATAAGGGACATTTATGGGATTTTTCACAAAAATAAGGGACACTTCATTAAAAACTTGAAACTCAAACGTTAGGTAGAAATAGCTTTATTAACAGAATAAGATAATGATTGAAACTCACAAAAGAAACTGACTTACACCCTCTTAACAGGACATGGTATGTTTCTGCATGCTTTGTCATGCACAAAAAACATCATTAGAACTACCCAATTTTCTCCATCTGTATTTAGTACTTGGCTTTGCTGACTTTAAAAGTGCACTGTCTAAACATTAAAATAAAATACATTTTATAAGACAGTACATCTTCATGATTATTATGTCAATAGTTAATGGTATAGTATAGTATGGGATACACACCATTGTATAGTATTGGGATGCACAGCTAGGCCTATTTTAAGAGTAACTCTCAAGCAACCAGAAACTATCTTTATCCAACATGATCCAACATTCCCCTTGGGTAACGGTTAATTAGTCTACTGTACTTTGCAAAAGTCCTGTATCGCCTCTTCCTCCCAACGGGGACGCAGGCTGCCCTGCGAGTGGGAATCCCCGGGCAGGCATTGCCGTGGAAACCGCAGCACGCACCTTCCTCTGGTCAACCCCGCCCAGTCCTGTCCTGCTAGTCAAAAATAAGGGACAGGGACTGAAAATAAGGGACACAAATTTTAGGGCCAAAATAAGGGACGTCCCTTAGAATAAGGGACATATGGCAACCCTACCTGGGATGGACTAAGCTCTTCAATCAAAAACTTTATTACGGTCACAGACCAGCACAAAGCGGGCACAAGCGCCCTAAGAGGAGAAGGACAACTCCCCAGTAAACAGTTATTTAAAATCAGACTAAGCTCTTGTCTTTTGCCATTCTACTCAGAAAAGGGGATGGTTCCCTTTTTTCATAAGTATTAAAGTACAGTACTCACATTGAACCATGGATACACTGACACAAATTTTTTGGATGGATTTTTTTACTAAAACTTCTAGACTTATACATGAACATATAGAGTAATTACTTTTCTTTAACTAAATATCTGATCTGAGATACCAGCTGAAATCCGTAGAATAAAAACCATCTAAAAATTATTTATTTATTTATTTATTATTTCAGCTTGATAGATCGCTCTCTCCAAAGCTCAGAGCGGTTTACAGCAATAAAATATACCATGTTAAAACATATAAAAAGTACGACATCATAAAACCAGTTTAAAAACCCTACCCCCACATAAAACTACAATAAATCAACATATGATACAAGTGGCAGCAGTGGATTGGCACATAGTGAAGCGGCAACGGCGCGGGGAGGTGACAAGTTATGGCAGGCACCAGTCAAGGACCAAATGCCTGTCTAAACAGCCAGGTCTTACAGGACCTATGGAATGTCATTAAGTCCCGTAGAGCTCGCGTCTCCACTGGCAGCGAGTTCCACAAGGCCGGCGCGGCCACTGAAAATGCCCTCTGCCGTGTACTAGATAACCTACACATCTTCATGCCAGGAACCTCCAGCATATTGAGCCCCTCTGAGCGCAGTGATCTTCTGGGCACGTATGGGGTAAGCCGCTCCCTCAAGTACACTGGCCCCAAACCATATAAGGCCTTGAAAGTTAAAACTAACACCTTGAAGGAGACCCGGAATTCCGTTGGCAAGTCAGTGCAGTTCACACAGGAGTGGTGTTACATGAGCCGTTCTTGTGGCTCCTAAGAGCAGGCGAGCTGCTGCGTTCTGCACCAGCTTGAGTTTCCGGATCGCCGACAAAGGAAGGCCAATGTACAGCGCATTACAGTAATCGAGCCTCGAGATGACCGTGGCTTGGATCACCGTGGCCAGGTCGCAGCGGGAGAGGTAGGGAGCCAGACGTTTAGCCTGCCGCAGGTGGTAAATAGCTGCGCCTCCATAGACAGCTGAGGGACCAACCGGACCCCCAAGCTCTTTACAGATTAAAAGCACAGATTAAAAACAATACAGTACTAAAACAGAAAACCCATTGTACATATAAAACCATCAGTTTCCAAATGTTTGCAGAAGAAAAAGGCCTTGACAAAAGGATATGAAGGAGGGAACCAAATTAGCCTCCCTTGGAAGGAAATTTCAAAATCTGAGAACAGTCTTGGAAAAGGCCTTCTCGTAAATTCCCACCAAACAGGCTCACAAACTAATTGGAGCTGAAAGAATGCTTCTAATTCCAGCCCCTATGTTGGGAATGTATATCATTTAAGCAAACTGTTGGGCAGTCTAATCTTAAGCCTGCTTGGTTATACGTTCCACCAACTTCCAAAGAATTCATTCACAAGAGCGCAGCTTTCAATATGAGGAAAGAACTAGTGTTTTTTGTTGTTGTTTGTTTGTTTTTGGATGGAATTGACATCTGAGTAAACATGCATAGGCTCTAATGGTATATTAGGGAGTGTATTATTTGACTAAGTTCAAAACTATAAAGATGCTGTACTGAAATGAATGAGATTCACTTCTGAACAAGCATGGTAATTTCATTTTTAAAAGATCTAGAAATCTGCAGCTCAAAAATACAACAGTCATTCTGCCTACAGCCTATGAAAATAATAGCTTAATAGGAATGATGACTTGAAGTACATAATATGCAATCCAGGCCAATGCTTGATCTCATTTCTGACCTGTTCTTATTGCCTCATTTTAAGGTCTGTGGCCAAGTGACCTCTGGGACTGCCCAGTCTGCTTAGTTTAGATGCCAAATGCTGATGGGCAAGTGCAAGGCCCCAGCTATTCTCCCTCCTTTTGCTTTTGGTTTTTTCTCTGTCCACCCATTAGTTTATTTATATGCCACCTTTTACCAAGTGAGATCCAAGTTGGTCATGTCAGACAGAATATGGCAATTAAGAATGTAAAAGTGTCCAAAAATACAGATTAAAACAGCATTGAACTAACCTCAGCATTAAAAACCCTTTGAAATAAAGACTAAAAATAGCACCATAAAAAGCTCTGCTATCAATTCCCAAAGACTTCCTGGACTAGAAACATCTTCACCTGCCACCAGTAAGACAACAGAGAAAAAGCCATCCTATTATTGCTAGGGAGGGAGTTCCAAAGTCTTGGAGGTGTCAGAAAGGAAGCCCTCTCCCACATTTCTACAAACATGCTTCTGAGGGAGGTATGACAGAAAGTGCCTCCCTTGAAGATCATAGGTTCTCCAGAATGCATGGTTCTCCAGATTGTCTAGACCTGAACCCTATAGAGATTTATAGGTCACTAGCTGTCCCCTGCCACATGTTGCTGTGGCCTAGTCTATGTATGTGTTTTGCATGTGTATATGTGTGTGTATATTTGTTTATATGTATATGTGTGTGTGTTTGTGTATATATGTGGTTTTATATGCATTGTAATGTATTTTTAGACTTTTAAAGTCTCTTCTGCTGTGCTTTTCAGTGTTTTTTATGAGTGATGGTAACTCATTGGCCTGATAGGCGTATTGTGTCCAAATTTAGTGTCAATTCGTCCAGTGGTTTTTGATTTATGTTAGTCCCACAAACAAACATTACATTTTTATTTATATAGATAATCAGCACTTTGATTTGTGCCTGGAGAGAAACTGGTAGTCTTTATGTTCAATTGACTTTGGAGTGGGGAGTTTCTCAAAGAAAGGATATTTTCATGTAGAGAAATGTGTTCAGATAGCCCTTCAGGCAAAGAATAAACCTCTGTATAGTAGGGCACGTGGCCACTTTAGGCACGGACACATGCCCTTAGAATACTAATGCAAGCTCTTTGGCTGGCTGCTTGTGAACATAATCATAATAATAATAATAGCCAATTCTCTCCAGTTCAGGACAGTAGCTTGTCTACTATAATCTCAATTAAATATCCAATTACTGAAGAAAGAAATAACAGGCCTTGCCTCCCCATCTTTTCATAACAAGTACAGGGATTGAAAAGGAAAAAAAAGAACAATTCTTTCCAAACAAAGCCAATCTTGCCAGATGAGATTTTCTACATGGCTTGGAAAACTGAGAAATAGATGTAATTTTTCCAGCCACTGGGGCCACTAGTAATTGTTTATCCAGCTGCAATAAATACTTCCTGTTGCTGACATGTGGAGTGAGTTTTTTGCACTTTGAAAGCACTCCCTTCCTCCAAAAAAGAAGTAGTCTGTCATTTTCGACTGGAAGCAGCAATACTTCAGGGAAACATGGCACAGCAGAAGTGCCCTGATGCCAATGACTTCCCCACTTTAACCCTCAAGAAAATAAATAAACGAATTCCTGCTCTTTTTACAACCCTGAGTTTCAGCCAAGAGAAAGAGAGAGGCAGGCAGAGGCCCAAATGTCTGCAGAGAGTTGAGGTGAGGAGGGTTCCTATGCCAGTGTTGTTGTGGATGTCTGCGCTGGGCAAGCTTTCTCCAACTTGGCATTTTCTCAAACAGGTTTTGTGCAGCAGAGTTATTTTTATTTTACAACTGCCCAGCAGTTTGGAGGCTTCTTCAGGGAGGAATTATCTATAAAGACTTGCAGCCTCCCTTCCTACTCATACTGGTACAACACACAGCTCTGGGGCAATGGTCCAAAATGGAGGCTGCCAGAATGAAAGCCTGCTCCAGCATCCAGTGGCTTACTGGAAAAATAACAGGAAAACACGTCCAGGACAAAGCTGAAAATGGTTGCTCAGCAGAGATACAGGGACCTTATTACCTTTCATGTGACTGAACTTATGCAATAGGGGAGACTAGATAAAGTCTGATGGATGAAAGAAGAGCTTGGAAATTATTTTAGGGACTACAAATCCAAGAATTGAGCAAGGGCCACAAGCTGTTGCTGGGGAAATTCAGGGGCTGAGATAGATCCTGCACCAAGCAGGTGTAGCAAAATGGTCTTCCCATTAAGTTCTCTGCCTTTACTTTGCCCAAGCAGTTGGACATGGCAGCAGCTACTGCTAACCACTAGGACTTCATGAACAGGTCAACAGGCAAAGAAAAAAAAAGCCAGCTCCAGCTTGTGAAGAAATGAGGATGCACTCAGAGATGTTTTGCACCTTTATTTTCCTCCACCTAAGAGCCCAGACCCATTGTATCATCATCACCTGAATTGCTTCCTCCTTTCCACACCAGTCATCAGTACCAGTAGAGCCTTGGACTTGCCAGCTGCTGGGTGAGAAATTTTCAGTGAAAGCAAAGGCATAGAGAGCAGCACTTCCCAGCCCTGTGCTCTGTCCAAAATGTCAGCCCTCCATATCCACAGATATTTTATCCATAGATGCAAACATCCTCAGTTTGAAAGTATTTTTTTTAAAATCCAGAAAGCAAACATTGGTTTTGCCATTTTATATAAGGCACACTATTTTGCTATAGCACCATTGCATGGGGATTGAACATGAGCATCCATGGATTTTGGTGTACACAGGTGATCCCGGAACCAAACTGCAGCAGATATCAAGAGCCTGATATACATGTGTGTACAACACAACTAAAATACACATGTGGTTAACAAGATGTCCAGGGAGTTTTCATCTTCCCTCAAAAAATGAGTTTTTGAACGAAAGCCTGCTCCAGCGTCCAGTGGCCTACTGGAAAAATAACAGGAAAACACGTCCAGGACAAAGCTGAAAATGGTTGCTCAGCTCAAAAATGAGTTTTCAAAAATCTTGTCTTAGGGCAGCAAGTGCCGTTTAGACATGTCTACCCATTTGAGAAAAGCTGCTTTAGAGGACAGTTCTTACTGGGGAAAACAGTAATGACCCACAGAGGATCAAGCCAAGCCACAGAGCCTTGGGGGATGCAGCAAATAATACACGTAGTTAATTCTGATATGAAGCAGCTACACTTAATTACCAAAAAGAAGGAAATTCTGTGAATCCAACCAGGACTATGTCCAGCCTAATCCACATTTTCTAGAGGATTACTCTTAGCCTTGTTAAAAATGAACTTAATAGTATGAAATATGTTGGTGTCATGACTAAGAATTGTGGTATAAGCTGGCTCTGCACTAAAAATCTAGCTTTTGCAATCTTGTCCACCAACCACATAAGTGCCTTATTTCCTTATGCACACTGCTTAGCTCATATGTGTATACCAAACCACAACCTGTTATATAACCGAGCTCCAGAACCCAATTTTTACAATATTTATCTGACAGGCATAAATGAATAAAGATATGTGTATCTTTTAGAAGTTATTTATTTATCTTGATTTGTTTAGCATTATTTGTAACATTTGTATCCAACTTTTTGTTTGACAAGCTAGGTTACATGGTTCTTGTATTCCCCACTTTATACTCACAATAACCTTCTAACCCGAGGATGCTCACCAATGCTTCCTCTTCATCCTGGAAATAAGTGATAAGCGGAGTGCCGCAAGGTTCCGTCCTGGGCCCGGTTCTGTTCAACATCTTTATTAATGACTTAGATGAAGAGTTAAAAGGCATGTTCATCAAGTTTGCAGACGACACCAAATTAGGAGGAATAGCCAATACTCCAGAAGACAGGAGCAGAATTCAAAACGATCTTGACAGATTAGAGAGATGGGCCAAAACTAACAAAATGATGTTCAACAGGACAAATGCAAGATACTCCACTTAGGCAGAAAAAATGAAATGGAAAGATACAGTATGGGGGACGCGTAGCTCAAGAGCAGTACGTGTGAAAAAAGATCTTAGAGTCCTCATGGACAACAAGTTAAACATGAGCCAACAATGTGATGTGGCAGGGGGGGAAAGCCAATGGAATTTTGGCCTGCATCAATAGGAGTATAGTGTCTAGATCCATGGAAATCATGCCACCCCTCTATTCTGCCTTGGTTGGACCACTTCTGGAATACTGTGTCCAATTCTGGTCACTGCAATTGTATGGACATGTTGACAAGCTGGAATGTGTCCAGAGGAGGGCGACTAAAATGATCAAGGATCTGGAGAACAAACCCTATGAGGAGCAGCTTAAAGAGCTGGGCATGTTTAGCCTGAAGAAGAGAAGGCTGAGAGGAGACATGTTCACCATGTATACATATGTGAGAAGAAGTCATAGGGAGGAGGGAGCAAGCTTATTTTCTTCTGCCCTGGAGAGTAGGACGTGGAACAATGGCTTCAAACTACAGGAAAGGAAATTCCAGCTGAACATTAGGAAGAACTTTCTGACTGTGAGAGGTGTTCAGCAGTGGAACTCTCTGCCCTGGAGTGTGGTGGAGGCTTCTTCTTTGGAGGCTATTAAACAAAGGCCGGATGGCCATCTGTTAGGGGTGCTTTGAATGCAATATTCCTGCGTCTTGGCAAGAGGGTTGGACTGGATTGCCCATAAGGTCTCTTCCAATTCTATGATTGTAATGTGGGAAAGACTAAACAAGAGTGGCTGGTACAAGGTTGACCAGTGAATTTTATGGCTCATTGGGTTTGGAATGGGATCTCCTAATCCAAAACTGCGACCTCTATAACACACACATCATGAATCTCAAATGAAGCCATCTCAAACATATGCATTTACCAGGAATTTCACTGAACATGGGTTTCAGTACAAATATGCTCAGGTTACTGGTGTGTTCGTGACACCACACTTTATTGATTACTATTTAAGGGCTGGCAGCAATATGTGTGAGCCTGCACTTCAGGAATACAAAAAGGTCTCCAAAGTTTAATTGATACTAAAGCCCTTGTCTGTGGGATTCAAGCGATGATTACTGTCTCAAAGCCAGGGATCACAGAATTTGGGGAGGCTCCTTCTTGGACTACAGTTCCCAGAATTCCTTAAAAAAGAATGTACCTGAGCTCTGGTTCATAATTTGTGATTGCAGGGATAGATATGAACATGCTCATCATAAAAAGAAATCACTGCATGTTTGGAGGTGAGACTTCCACTTGGTCCATGAGCCACACACTAGATTTTCAAAGAGTAGGCATATTAGTGTACTGCAGAAAAAAGACTTAAGGTACCTTACAATATGACAATTTTATTAGACAACCAGTGTTTGTAGAATATTGCCCATTTCATTGCAGATGCAAACACTGTTTGTTTCAATTGAAGTCTTTGTTACATGTAGCATGGATGCTGAAGTAATACTGTTGTAATTTTAAGGGTTCATAAAATATTGACCTTACCATATTGCCTGGGCATAGGAGTGGTAGTTCTCTGTGTGGACAGCTGCTGCCCTCTAGTGTTGAAGACAATGTCTTAAATATTAATGGAAAAGGTTGGTTTAGGCTTGAGAGACATACAGGTATGATCCCTTTCCTCAAAAAGATATCGGTCAAAGGTAAGAATTATACATTCCTTCACATGTTGTTGGACTGCAACTCCTAGAAAAAAATATTAAAATAACTTTAAAAATAAAAGTAGATTAAATGACTGATTGAACAACTACATATATAAAACCTACATTCAATTAAAATAGCCTGGATCAATCAAATTCTTAAGGCCCATTTAAAAACAATCAAGTAGATAGACATGTATATAGGCTGAGTTAGACCATTCCCTATTTAGGGCACCAACACTACCGGTTCCTGTAAGCATGAAAATCTTTCGGCTAATCTTAGGGTTGCAGAGAGTTTATATGAGTGTACACAGTCCTTCAGATATGGCCATGCTTGATATAGGGATTCTGGGATATGTAGTTCAAAAATTACTTTCCCAACAATTTGGTAATCATGCAGGAATCTTGATGTTAGAGGCATTTGGACCCACACATTCAGTTTCTAATCTTGCTGTACCTTCCTTCCCTGTTTGCAACTAGGTATCGTACATTCTTCAGACCCACATACAAGATTGGCTACAAGACAGTGACTGAAATAGCCTGGAGGTGTTGTCCAGGCCTCATGGGAGAAGGATGCCATGACAGTCCCACTGACCAGCCAGGGCTTCTGCCACAGCATCCCAGTCCCAAATTGCCTCCCACTCATAAGATGTTCCCAGCT
This sequence comes from Anolis apletophallus, assembly GCA_030556195.1. NCBI lineage: Eukaryota > Metazoa > Chordata > Lepidosauria > Squamata > Anolidae > Anolis > Anolis apletophallus. Next base: position 38,097,291 of record JARBWK010000005.1, read on the forward strand.
GCCCGAGTTCCTCCTCCTCATCCCAAAATCCATGCAGAGTCCTTTCCGGGACCAAAGAAGAACCACTATGGTGAGTAGCAAAGCCTTTATTTATGATCATTGTTAAGTTTGGTTCAAAAATTCCACAATCTTATCAATGATGTCCTTTGAATGCCCCAGGCTAGTGCGAGTGCTACACTATATTATCTGGCAATAATCTCTTTAGTAGTATTTCATGTCTTTTTGGGTGTGTGCCTAGATTCTTGTGTACCTCTTACATAATATATACCCTATAATTTCAGGTGTACTTCCCTTACCTTTTTATGCAATTATAGACCATTTTGGATACAGGATGATTACTACAAATTTATTTTATAGATAACTTTGTTCACTCATGATGAACTGAAATATTTAAGAAACTTTTGTTTGAACATGACCTGCAACAGGGAAATGGTCATATTGGTAATTATTTGTGATTATTTCTCCCTGCTCATAGGACGCAAAATGCCTAGTTTGTTTGGTGACAGACTGGACCACTTAGAGGAGGATGTCAGGCGTCTCTCCCAGTCCTATGACAGCCTGCATAACATGGTTAGTGGCCTGGGAGACCATTTGCGGCTAGCCATCCAGGAAGACACCAGTAAGATGATCGGATCCCTGATGAACAGCCCTGCTGTACCTGATTCAACTATGGGATTTGGAGTAATTCCTGATGGGATTGTGGATGCAGCAGACAAAGCTGACCTTTCTCCTTATCCACCTGTGGGTGAAATTTTAAGCAAAGTGACTGAAGTGAGTGATGTATTGAAGACCAAGACTGATCTCCTAGAAGAGGTGCATGGCATAGTCCTGGACCATGATGGGCAAATCAAACACCTCTTGGAATCAACCCGACCTTCACCCCTTACTTCCATTGACATGCTAGAAGAATATGTGGACAGCAGGCTTAACAACCTGCGAGTGGAGCTCCTGGATGGCTTTGAAAAGAAACTAGTGAACATCCAGAGCACATGTGATTTTCGGATCCAGGAAGTCCAGCTGCAGTGTGAGGAAGAGAAAGCTGCCAACCTCCGTCTTCAGCAGACATTGGATGGCAAAGAACTAGAGATTAAAAAAGAGATCTCTCAGCTAGAAACTCAAATCCAAGGTCTGACAGTTGTGGAAAGCTGTTGTAGCAATTTGAACTACCTCACTCAACGGATGGATATCTTGGAGAAAGGCTTGCACAGCATCTCTGAGTCTCAGAAGAACTTACACTCCCGGATGGACAACGATCTGTCCACTGTAACCTTGGGCAACCTCTTTGAAGGACGTTTTGAGGACCTTGAAACTAGGCTGAATATCACTGAAAAGGAAACAGGAAGTTGTTGTTCCACCATGGATGACAGTATGAGAGGTCTCCTGGGGTCAGAGCTGGATGGCACAAGAATTTTATTTGAAGATAAAATGAGAGTCTTGGAGGAGAGATTCATTAACATGGTTGGAGATATGAATAATATCAGTTCCACAACTGGAATAGATGGGGCTGTACTGCCTCTCTTGGAGGGTGAACTTGCTACCATAAAAAAAGAAACAGATGAGAAAATGGAAGTAATACAGAGCCAACTGACGACTTTGGAAAGTACATGCTTGCTAGGATGTGCATCCACTTCCAAAGATGTAGAGATCTTTCGTACTGAGATTGAAGACTGCCAAAGTAAGAACCAGAATTTACAGCTCCGGATGGACAGTAATTCTGACCTGTTGCAGAAACTCAATGCTACCATTCTGGAGATTCAGAGACGGATTGAGGTGGAAGCATCAGGATCCTTGCAAGGTGAGATCACCCTTTTGAAAATCAACCTGAAGACCATGAGTAAATCTCTAACTGGGCTAAAGGATTCTGTTTCCCAATATTCTGACACGGTGCTGCATGTCAACTCATCTGTGGATGAACGTGAGCGGAAGATAGAAGACGAGGTGCACTCAATTCAAGAGAAGATCAATGGCCAAGGGTCCCAACTTCTATTCAGTAACAGGCGAGTCCTCAACCTAAAAGGAGACCTTGAAAGACTCAAGTCCAGAATCACCAATGACTTGAGCAACTGCAGGAGTGTGGCTCACAATCTACAGAAGGAAGTGCTTCAGTTTGATGACCGTGTGGCCCAAGTGGAGGACATGTGTGGCAGACTAGGTACTGTAACTGGAAGCCTAGACCACATCAAAAGTGAACTGGAGAATAATGCAGGAAGTATGTGGGGCTACATGGACCATATAAACGAAACCTTAATTGCCCACTCTCAGGAATTAACTGTGCTCAAGGACAATTTGTTGGATTGCCAGGCTAAAGTTACAGAATTAGCTGAAGACGTAAGTCTCTTAGAAAGCAAGCTGCAAGGCAACCAGCACTAGCTATAGCAAACCTGAAGTGCAAATAACTTATATCATGCAGACTCCAACTGAAGATACTAGGATTTTGTTTGAGGTTTTTTTTTTTGAGGGACGGGGGAAGGTCACTAAATGTTAAAAGCTGCTATAATCCTTCTCTCATTTATTTTCTATGAGTGACATTTTTCACTACAGCTTAAGCTGTACATTTGCCATTACTGTAATCTCTGTGGACATTTAGCAGCTGTACTTATGTAGCAAAGTGCCTTCCCAGAGATGGGGTCATTTTTGGGTTACATTTCCAATATATGGTTCAGTTCAGGAAGAAACTGGAGACGGGCATGTTTAATGGATTCTTTGCTTTGGGAATAATTAAAAATCTGCTATTTAAGAGCTAAGACAGAGGAAAAGGATCCAGTTCCTGCCAAATATATCCAAATATGGAAATAAAGGTCTGATCTGGGGACCATCCAAAGCAATATTATCACCTAAGAAGAAACTCTCATTTCTACGGATATTTTTCTCTTTTTTTGTAAAATGTACAAAATTGGGACTGGAATTTTTCATGGCATTGACTGGTACAAAGATAATAGAACATTTGTGCAGGTGCCGACAGGTATTGTATGGCTGTATCGAATAAGACAACACAGTACAGCACAGCACAGCACAGAACAATATTTCTCATTGCAATCTGCTGCAAAGTTTCAACCACCTGGCATTTCCAATCATTGTGTGTAGTCTGCTGTTCATATGAATGAAGTGAGAAGGATAATTCTGGATCCAACAGCTTCTTAGATGGCTTTACCGCAACCCTAGAGATTGGAGGAAAAGAGTGTATGCACTTCTAACCCCATGCTAACCTTAACAACATTCCACTATTGCTTCCTGTCCTTGTAGGAAAGAAGAAGGAAAGTGATTTCCAGTACTTAAAAAAGAAAAGAAAAATGAAAACAATATGTGGGATTGTTCTTAAGGTCACTCTTGAACAACTTAAGCACTCATATTTATTTGGGTTGTATTTAGATTTATGTATACCCTTCCCCATATTGGGATGATTCACAGGGCAGCTAACAAGACATAGGTCAGATCTTGCAAGTGTTCCTTTTGGTGGTGGTGGGGCAGTAACTTTCAGTATCTGCAGCTAGCATGTCATAAAAAGAACTTCCTCAAGCAGCTCTGTAATAGGTTGTACGTGAGAGCCAGTTTAGTGTTGTGGTTTCAACATTGGACTATGATTCTGGAGACAAGGGATCAAATCCCTGCTTGGCCACTGAAACCCACTGGGTGACCTTGGGCAAGACACAGCCTCAGTCTTAGAGAAAGATAAAGGCAATGTAACCAATCTTGCTAAGAAAAAAAACAGTGATAGGTTCACCTTAGGGTTGTTAGAAGTCAGAAATGAATTTCGACCTCATCATATTTTCTTCAGGAAGTGACCTAGAACACTTTCAGGATGCTTCATTGATGGAGCCTGATAGAGCCTGTCATATGATGCAAGGCTACTTCTGGCAGGTCTCCATACATGATGCCATCATGGCAGTCTTCTAGGATGCTGCCGAGAGAACATAGAGTTTTCCTACGTTCTCATTAGATAGAATGGGGACAAAAATACCAAAAAAGGGGCCATGGTGCATTGTGCTATTTTATGAAAAAAATCATACGTCATGCTAGTATTAACTGTTATTTTTGTTAAAGTAACACAATACTCATTGCTTCATTAGTAAGGTGAAATATGCAAAATATACTTTTAAAAGCAGGGGAAAAGGCTCCCCATCATCCTAAATCTAAGATTCTCTGATTCTATGAATTGAGGGTTTTGGTGAGGCATTAAAGCAACTTGCCTGAGAATTCTAAACGCTGTTGTTGTTGTGTACCTGTAAGTTGTTTCCAGCTTATGGCGATCCTAAGGAAAACATATCACAGGGTATTCTGGCGCTAAGAACATGTGAGTTACCCAAGGTCACCAAATGTGTTTTCATGGCTGAACAGAGATCTAAATCTTGCTCTCCAGAGTCATGGTCCATTGTTCAAGCCACTACCATGCTGGCTAAATATCTCTCCCTAAAAAGTAAATCCCAGGATTCCACAGGATAGAAATGTATTAACTAAAGTGATATCATGGTGCTATATTTATTTAGTGTGAATGGGTCCTAGAACTAATACTGGTTGCTAAAGAGTGCCCTGAAGTAGTGGCTGTTGGTGACTCCTATATCAGTGGACCAATAAATCCATTCTAGGGTTTTGTGTGATGGTTTAAGGAGCTATCCAAGATTCTGGACTTATTACAGTGATAGATTTCAATATTTTGAGTACTTTCATAAAGTCTAGACTAAAAGTAGGTTAAGAGGATTCACCACTCCACTGACATGGAAGCTATCAGTTGCCATTGCCGTGCAGGAGCAGACTTAGCTCAACACACACTGAATTCAATAGAAGTGTTCTCATATATACTGAAAGAATCCTTCCTTATTCTTTTCTTTAACTGATGCCTACTCTTTCTACTGATACATTACATCCCCCATATAAAAGCAACATTGAATTGTTGGATGTGGCAGCTGATATCCTAGAGTGTAAAGAAATGTTCCAGTTGTATAGTGAACCTAGCACCTAAATAATTTTTCATGTACAGTTTGAGTATCCTTCATCTGAAATGTTTGGGACCAGAAGTGGAGATGGGGCTTAAGTGTAAACACAAAATTTATGTAATGCTTCATGTACACCTTCTGCACATAGCCTGAATGTAATTTAATACCATGTTTTAAATAATTTTGTGCACAAAACGTGTGTATATTGAACCACCAGAAAGCAAAGGTTTTACTATTTCATACATTCATGGACAATTCTATAGTATCTCAGATTTTGGAATACTTGATCAATGATCCTCAACCTATAAACTAAGAATCATTACTTCAGGCAAAGTGAATTGGTCTCCATTTGGCAGTCATAAGGAAAAAACCAGGCTTAGCAGGATTTAGTTGAACCTACAAATCTGACAGTGTTCCTTCTTTTTGCTATGAACTTTGCAAAATTCACATTTTTTACCATAAATATGCTGGGAAGAACTCAAAATCATTAAAAGATAAAAGAAAAAAGTACCAAGCACGAGAGAAAATGACTAACAGTTTGTTCAATCTGTAAGATGGCTTTGAATGCCCTACTCTTAAAAATGTGTGTGTCCATTCACATTAATGATGCTGAATTAAGGTTCTCACTTTCTCTTTTTCCAAGTAGCTATTGGGCTTTACAGGAGGTGGAGGCAGTAATAGATGAACCTTTTGAATATGACTACCACAACTCTTCCAAATTGTGCTTGGTGGCTTCATTTACACCACACACTAGATAAGGATGAGAGGAATACTCTGCAACAAGATACCACAAAGTTTGCCATGCAAGGCACTTATAAGTAAGCCATGTTCAGAACACTTAATGAAAAATGTGCATAAAATGTTCTGAACATGCAGCCAGTTACATAAATGCTACCAAGTGTTACGATTGAAGTAGCAAAGAGCCCACCATAATGCAGAACAGTATGCACTGAAAGAAATCTTGTGATTGGAAAAAAAAGTGGCACTGTGCACTATAGTGCTGTAGAATTAATTCCTCAACCAAGTGCATTAGATTAGCTTCAAGAAGTTCCCAGCCTAAATTTGAGCTGAACCATTATTTGTTGTGAAAGGTAAGGACAACCTATAAAGCATCAAAATTAAAGGCAAAGGTGAGATCTGTTTGTTCACGTTTTCTAACAATTTAATGCACACTTCTGGAGATAACACATGAACTTGAATACAATTATCATTCACTCCCACCTTATCACTGAATGTTGTAATGGACATTTCCAATAAAAATGGGCACAATATAAGGGGAATATGTGCACAAAATATATATGTCAAGGAAAATTGCTTGCCAAAACTAGTGTATAAAAATAGTGCAAAAAATAGAGATGATACATAGATATGGATATGTTTTCATGCATTTTAAAATGGGTATGAACAGTAGCACAAACAGCACTGCACTTGGGAGATTGTAAAATGATGACCAAGTGGACAGCCAAAGAAAAGATGGATAGACCTCATCAACTTGTGTGCTTCAAACCTGAGACCTTAGGATAACCCCCAAAAAAGCCCTGTGGAAATGACAGTCACAGTGCTAACCTCTCAATTGGGAAAATTGCTTAGAAAGAAAAGCCTTTATAAATTGGGCAGCATAAACATGTTTCCAGGTGTGAATTCAAGACCCACGCAAGGACTTAAGGGGTTCTTGAATTTATTCAAGGACTACAGCCATCAAGTTCACTAGCTCCCTATCACAGTCTAGCAGAAGGCTCTTAAACACCATTAGTTGGAAGTAAACCTAATAATTTCAGTTCAGTTTACAACTATTGTGTGGGATTGCCTCTGCTGGTTCACAGCAAAACTCAAGCATTATTTCTCTGGTTTGCCATCTTCGATGGGAAGCTGACAGACAACATGTGAGCCTGAACATTAGGAAGAACTTCCTCACTGTGAGAGCTGTTCAACAGTGGAACTCTCTGCCCCAGAGTGTGGAGGAGGCTCTTTCTTTGGAGGCTTTTAAACAGAGGCTGGATGGCCATCCGTCGGAAGTACTTTGAATGTGATGTTCCTGCTTCTTGGCAGGGGGTTGAACTGGATGGCCCACAAGGTCTCTTCCAACTCAAGAATTCTATGATTCTACTGTATGTGATTTCATCGCCATGCACCACTTGCTACTATTGTCCAGAGATGCTCCACTTCTAAGCATGAAAGTATAATTTATCTTATCATGGGTAAAAGCAATAATTCAGTCTGTTCTCCAAAACTCTGCCCCCTGTCCGGTCTCCTAAAAACTCCAGAAACATCTAGGCCTTCAAATGACATAACTCCACTGCACTTGTACTAGCATGGAAATGTGGAGGGTTTTTTTGGTGGGGGTGGGGGGTTGGGGTTGCTCCACCAATTCCACAATTCTATGAAATGAGGTGAAAAAGATAAACTGGAATAACTAGTTTAACTATTCCTTTGAAAAGCAATTCTTTTTTTCTTTTTAGAATTATGTGTCAATAAAAGGAAACTGTGATATAGCCATTAAGTTCCTGTAGAACAGAGCCAGCACTTGCTGGGGGATTTGGGAAATAATATGCATGTGATCATCAACACTCATTAGTAAACCTATTCACGTGTATTTCCAAAGAAAGAATTTAAAGATTTTGACAATTTAAAAAAATATACTTGTTTTTAGATAGCAACATTTAAATGTGAGATCACGGTGTTTGTTTTCAAGAAACAGAGGATTTTGTCATTTTTGAAGAATGAAGCCAAGTTAATTTGCTGGTTTTGATGGGCTTTTGCCAAGGTTAGTAGCATATCTTTTTCAGCTCAGGGTATTTTTAAAAAAATAAAAATGAATTTTATACATTTGCTCATGTTGTTAAAACTGAAAGACTGTATAGGGGAGGAAGGGAAACTTTTGCCAAGCTTTTGAGGACTGCATTATTGCATCTTCTTCTAACACGCACAAAAGACAAGGCTTATGTTACTGAGAAAGAGGGAAAATGATTAACTTGCAAAGACAGTATATTTTACAGTGAAGATTAAGTAAAGAGTTCCACTTGGCAAATAAAAGCTGAAGAGGCAGGGGTTAGAGTGATGGAAGAGATTGTATATTGATTTAAAAAATAGCTTATGTTTTAGGATTATGTTACAAAAAGTTTTTGCTTAGACTGGTCATTTATTTGTTGCCTCCCTGTAAGGAGGAAAAACGACACCAAGAGGCAAAAGTAAATCAGTTTTCAGAAAATTATGTATGCACTTTTCAAGTTGCCTGTTGATTGTTCTTGGGTAAGGAATATTTAAGAGGTGTTTTTGCCAATACCTTCTTCTGAAATACAGCTTACAGCATTTAATATTCATTGATATTATCCTATCCAAATAATAACTAGAGCCGACTTGGCTTAGCTTTCAAGCTCAGTACCTTTAAAGTTTTCAGGACAATCGCGTATAAAATTAGCATGTGTTAATGCATACGTTTATGTACAATTCCAATATTAACTTATATAATTTAAATACAAATACAGGAGCTAGGTTTGGGATGAACCTTCAAGTGGTCTAGAGCACCCCCGGCCAACCCCCCACCCCCAATTTTTTAAATGTTCCTAATGACACCTTGTAGGGGGAAATTTGTTGTTTTTTGGATCTTGCCAAGTAAAACCTAAGGTAGAGATAACATAAGTCAGAGTCACCTTGGTGGCATAAAGCAACAACACTACACTCTACAAAATTTGTAAGAAAAGTTCTGCAAATAACATTCCTTCAATTTTCAACTGCCTTCTCTCCCTTTAGTCTTCTTCAAAGGATAGTGTTACTGAATTTCCTAGTTTCTGTTTATTTTTCTAAGATTTGAAAAGGATGCATGAAACTATGTGCAGTATGCAGTTCTATCCTTAGGGTGAAGGCAGGACCTGTCATTCCAGCAGATTTATTCCAGTTATGCCAAGATTCCATGACCAAGGGCCCAGGTGCTTCTTGAAGTCAGGATATGAAGGGACTGCTTATTAGGAATCAAGCATGTGGGCTTTTAAGTCTGAGAGGGGGGAAGCCAGCACATTCTTTTCACATGGCACCAACACTCAGTTAATACTCCAGTGAAGGGAATAGAGAGGCCTATTGAAAGGTCTGCCTCTCATATCACCTCTGGGGATAAGCTCTTAGAACTCTTGATGTCTCGGTTAGGAAAAGGAGGGACCAAACAATCAACGTAGTGTTTACTTTTTCTGATGGCCGATGGCTCCTGATTTTTTGCTATCAAGACAGGTTGAGTTTATAAGAGAGAGAAAAATAGACTCCTACTCAATTCAGAAAATCATTAAAGCATAATGATAAACATTCAGTGGTCAGAACAAGAGGGCCACCACATCCAAGACACTGTTCCGTTGTTTAATAGCTCTTGCTTTTACATTTCTCAGAATATTTCACCAAAATTTGTTTCCCTTCAGATTCTAGTTTTTCTTCTTGGAGCAAAAAACAAATCTACTCCATCTTCTGCATGGGAGCTGGCTAGATAGGAGAAGATATCTATCTTGTCTCCTCTTCAATCTTCCCTTCCTCAAGCTAAATATACTTTGCTTTTTCAACAACTTCTTACCAGATATGGCTTCCAGAACATTCATCATTCTGACTTGTAAGATAAAATAGGAACTTTTTACTTTGATGGACATAATTCTGTCAGCCTGCCTTCAAGTGTCCCCATTTTTCCAGTAGTGATAAAAATGCAGTGCTATTACAATGAAAGATTAATTAGTCAGATAGATTAATTGGTCAATCTATCTAAGCATGTACATTTGGGGACTATAAATCCCTGAATCCCACAGTGAGCATGATCATAACACTGGCTGCAGGATCCTATGAGTTTTATTTCCAAGAAATAATTTTCCAAGTATTGCCAACAGAATTCAATAGAAATCATAAGAAAGACACAAACATTCCAGATACTCAACCATTTTATTTCCATTTCTACACAATCTTTTAGTCCCAATTTGTATGCATTAAACAATGGCAGATGTATTGCAATATAAAAACTTTCAGACTACTGTCACACAATCACTCAAGTGCACCATAAGCCCAGCTGGGGTCAAACAAAAGGATGGAAGCGTATGTGAGGTAGAACAAGAATTGGTGTTTGGTTCAAATCCAGGTCTGCCTTCATCTAATTTACAAAATATTGCTAATGCCCATTGTGGGCAAATCCAAAATATCTCAGAATGCTTTGTTGTCCCTTTTTTACTTGCTGTCATGTGCTTCTCTCTCTCTTTTTCTATCCCAATACTAACCAGCAGAATAAAAAAATGCATGCATTCCTCCATGGGAAATCTCTGTCGTCTTTCCATACAAAACATGGCTAATTCTAATGGAACTTACAGTAGCTCACAAGTTCAAAGAGACTACTGAGCAGCTGTCTAAGAAAAATTACCACTCCATCAAGCTGTGCAATATGAGGTGGCACCTCATTACTTAGACTTCTCTAAAGAAGAACTGACCTCTAACTAGCAGCACATGAGACAAGTCATCACATGTTGCTACATTCAAGACAGAGATAAGGGTTAAGGATTCGAGAGAAGGCACAAGTATTTTTCAAATTCAGAAGCACCACAAAGAATAGCTCCAAAGAAGGCAGTTTATGACTAGGGATGTCTTCCTAGAAACCAGATGTTACTCGAAGGAGATAAGGTTGAACACAGACAATAGTTCAGAGATTAGTGTTAAAAGAGAAATATCATTTCTTCTGATCTGCTGTCATTTCTCCCCACGTGTTCATTATGAAACTTATGAACTGAGTTGATAGTGGGGTAAGTGTGTCCTCTTTAAACAACATGCCCTATGTCAACCCTCAACTCAAACACAAATACAAAATCTGTTTCCAGTGGTATAGTTAGACTCAGAGACATGGTGAACAAACATACACACAGTTTATTGAAGTGCTCATCTAAGCACATAGTGATAATGGCATTAGTGAACATTGTCCATTATCCTGAAAATAATCACTTGACAGGGAAAAAGAAAAGGGGACTATCACCAGGAACCATTAAAATTGGGAGAGCACCCAAGAGCAATGTTTAATGTTCAGCCAAACCTCTCATCAACTTTAAGAATTGAGAACACAATACAGCTATTTAGGGACCTCATAAATACACTTATCAGGAATGCATTCTTTCATATGGTATAACCAACTGTAATTGAATGGATCTAGAGACTTATTTTCTCACATATGCCCTTGAAAATGAAGGGAGCTCTAAATAGCCCTTTTCAGACAGCCTCTCCATATCCCCAAGACATTCACATCATAGGAAGGCTTTTGCATTTACTGCCTTTTCATCCAATTAAAGGACCAATTCTTTAAAATTTGTTGGGAAGGATGTTGCTTCCGCATCTTCAGAGAAAGTCTTCAAGGTCAACAGTGGGCAATGGGGTTCTCCAGTGGGAGAATTGGCTGAACTCTGGGCACTCCAAATAAATGTTCATATCCTCACCAACAGGTGGGAAAAGGAGCTCTACCACCTCACACAATCGATCATACCTAGAAGAAATAGGGGATGAAAAATAAAAGTAGGAATTCATACTTTCTTTCAACCTCAAGGATTGTCCTAGCACTAAGAATTGTCTTTGGAACCTTATTGGCATGCGTGGTACTAAATAATTTTGTGAACTCCTTTAATCAGTTTTAATTAACAGTTTTACTCAATCCTTTTTAAAGTGTTGTTTACCTTTTCAAAAATTGTAGTCTTTCAAAATCATTTTATGTTTGCTATTGTTATGGGCCCTCAAGTTGTTTCCAACTTATGGTGACCCTTCAAAGGAAAGCCTATCAAAGAGTTTTCTAATGCCAATCATATATGATTTGCCCAAAGTCACCAATGGGGTTTTTTTATGGTCAGCCAGGGATTTCAGCCCTGGCCTCCAGAGTCATAGTCCAATACTGAAATGCTGGCTCCCAGTGTTTACATGGTTTTAAGATGACTCGTCAAGTTGATTTCATGTTACACTACCCTGGGATACTTATGTATAGAGAGGAACATCGCTAAATAAGTAAGTGAAATCAGAATGTAGAGGGAAACATTTAGGGCATCAGATGCTGGAAGGGAGCAAATGTAGCTCTTTCAACCATTCTCCCTGGGACCCATGGCTTTCTCCCTACATTGTATAAGTTTGCGCCATACAGATTGTCCTACAGTTTCAAAACCAGCCTGCTGCCCTGAGAAGAAATGGAACATTGCCAATGTTGAAACAAGATACTGCTTCTGGTTCAATTTATTTCTTTGCATGGCATGGGTGGTTGGTATCCTTTACTTCAGGTAGCAAAACGTCTTGAGCTGGACCTATCAGTGATACTTTGTTTGTGCTTGATCTGCATGGCAAGGTGTTGGACTACATGGCCCATGTGGTCTCTTCCAACTCTATGATTCTATGATCATATATACTCTTATCCAGTGTCCCGAATATGCTTCTCACTTGAATTTAACTAAGACAACTAGTGCCATTTCCTTCAGCTGTACTACATATGTGTAGAGAAGTCAAGATGTTTGGGGTCATGGATTAAAACAAGCACCAAGTTTGGAGAAGGTTTCAACAATTACCCTACATATGAAATTCAAATACTTTTGGAGGAGGAAAACCTTCTAATATGGAGCTCTATTGTATTGAAAGTGTTCTTATATATTACTAGGAATATACTTTTTTATTAGAGAATTTAGATCACTTTAGCAAAAAAATGTTGATAGTGGGTTTTTAAAAAATATCTTAGTATACAGTGTGGTAAGTAAAGAGTTTGGCGCAGAACAAAGGAAATGCTCTGGGTACATGTAGAAACTTACGTGGATTTGTGGTTTTTTATAAGTTCTTGTGTTAGTTCTCCCTTGGGGTTCACAGTGAATATACGACATTCTGGCAGCTCCACTTCCTTGTAGGCATAAACATCCTGCTCAAAAGAAAACCAAAGCAGGCAAATGTCAAGGCAAATGCAGGCATTCCCCAAGAGGAAGACTTTGTTCCACCACCAACACACTCACAGTTAATCTGTTCCCAAAGGCAGCATGGAAGGGCTTTCTGCTGGGGCCAAAGAGATTTCGGATATCCATTAAACAGGCAATTTTGAATACTTCTGGCTTCTTCTCAATCACCTCCCTAAAATATGATGAGATGGATATGTCACAATTGTGGTAGTACCCTTCCCCATCCCTTCTTTCCGGGCTAAATTTGTCAAGATTTGAATTCTTATTCTTGATGTATTCAAGATCCAGCTCAATATCCCATAATTCTCCCTATATTCTGGTGCAATATGGTGTGACCAAAACATAAATGACAGGAACAATATTAGGATGTCTAAGTTACTATTTTATTTTATAATGTTTAATGTTTTATCAGGGGAGGGTCAATTTTATCGATGGCATTGAATTATTGCCAAAACTGTGAACCGCCCTGAGCCCCTGCAAATAAAATAAATAAATAATACTAGAGACAAGGATTTGCTTTAATCTCCATTGATATTATATTAATGTCACCAGTCATAATCTCCCAGATAACCGAATGGCTGCTGCGCTACGCAAACACATCAAACACTGCATTTCAAGACATTTCTGCATGAAAGTCAATTTTGTATTTGGTAGTCAATTTAGGGTGAAATTCATCCATTTTGGCAGGATGGGGCATTACTTTTGCCTCCTTCAGGAAGCCACTGAAAGCTCTACCCCACCAAAATATCACAGAAATTCAACAGGAGGATCTGAAAGTGACATTTTTTCCTTCTTTCATTAGCAGTTTGTGGCTTCCGTGTCAATGGATCACTGAGTCTGGATTTTAGTTCAGAGTATAAAGCCCTCAGTGGTGCAGCAGGTTGAACCGATGAGCTGCTGAACTTGCTGACCGAAAGGTCACAGGTTCGAATCCTGGCAGTGGGGTGAGCTGCCAATGTTAGGCCCAGGTTCTGCCAACCTAGCAGTTCAAAAACATGCAAATTTGAGTAGGTCAATAGGTACCACTCTGGCGGGAAGGTAACGGTGCTCCATGCAGTCATGCTGGCCACATGACCTTGAAGGCATCTACAGAGAACCTCAGCTCTTTGGCTTAGAAATAGAGATGAGCACCACCCCCCAGAGTCAAACATGACTAGACTTAATGTCAAGGGGAAATCTTTACATTTGGGTTGTTGTAGGCTTTTTTGGGCTATATGGCCTTGTTCTAGAGGCACTCTCTCCTGACGTTTCATCTGCATCTATGGCAAGCATCTTCAGAGGTTGTGAGGTCCAAATGCTGAACCATCTATCTGGTCTGGATTCAATGTCCTACTGACATGGGGGCCACCAGACCATTATTTTCTCTTATATTAAGTTTGTTAATCTGTACTAGCCCTTCATACCTGTAGCTTTAAACTACTGCTATAACATTTTGATGGCACAGCATTGAATTGTGGGCACTCCACTAGCCACAAAAATGAGCTACAGCTCACTATTGAATTTTGGCGGTATATTATAACAGCTTTCAAGCAAAACTCCTCTAAACATCAACTTTCACACTTTTGAAATCCTCCCACTTGCAATATGTTTACTTATATGAAGCCTAAGTTTTTAGAAAGGAACTCCAGGAGATAATACTTCCCAAATAAGCATTCCTGTGTTAAAATTAACTATCTATCTCTTTCAATATTTCAGAAGATGAAGGAAGCATGGCCTCCACTATTGTTAGTCTGACTAGAGTAGAATTTACCTATCTGGACTCATCACTTTACAACTGCTTCAGTAGACATATTCTAACTGGAATAGGATTCAGGCCAGAAACTCCTGGAAACACTACGCTGTGTTTGCATAGACTAACACATCGCTAAGATGCAGGGTTCATCAGAAAAGCTTACCTATGAAAGGCTGAGAAGAGGCTGCTAGGTGCCAGCAAGATAGGCCCTTTGGGGAGCACCCATCCTTGGTCATTGACACAATCGAGATAACCTTTGGTGATGTGGGCCATGCCAATAGCCCTGGCTGAACAGTAGAGAAACTTGTATCCATTCCTAGAATGGAGGAGGCAGCACTAAATAATGCAGTATTTTTGTTAACCTCCCCCTGCCCCCAGTCTTCTTGACTCTGCTTCCAACATCAATAATATGTTTGCATTCCCTAGCTCCATGAGTAATGGGTATCAGTTTGGGGGGTCGGAACTAGAGAGTGCTGAATTGGTTCTCTTTACTTCTAAGGACATTGGCATTTCACAGTCACTGGTCCCTTGTTCTCTTATTTTATGCATTCTTCTCCCTTGCTTAGAGCTTTTGTCTCCATCAGTGCATGATCCCAGCCAACCAGGGATCAATGAGAAAACAAATACCCTCCCAACTGGTAGCAACCCATGCACATTAGTACTATGAACTGGGCGCTTCCCATCTTCTAGAGCTGATAAGAATTACAGTTCAACCATCTTTGGAGACCATGAGATGATAAATTCTGCTTTCGCTATTCAAGCCAATGTAAAATCCCAACAGAAGCAACATTTCAGAAACAATAATCTGTACAATATTGCTCACCAAGAAGGCAAGTGCAGAGGGAAGCTGTGGCAGGGGAACAGGGATGCCCCTGACACAGAGCATGTGGCATCACTGAAGAAGCCAGGAGCTGAACATGCGGCCCAGGTTAAACCGTAACAATAGGCAATCCACTTTCATGGGGTTTAGGAGTGCAGAACCCCCATGAAAGTAGAACAATTGCAAATTTGAAACAATGCAGGGTTTTTTATTTGACAAGACACCTCTCTTGGAATCTCTATGCCCCCTAGGCACAATTCTATGACCAACTTCTGCCTGAAATTGACTATAGGCTCACAATGACCTATAATACCTAGATGAGTGTTGACGATAGATTGAACTAGAGGATGTAAGAGATTCCTAGAGAGAACATATCAGTCATATCAAGAACTCTTGGCCAGCATGGCCGGTGATATTCTGTAAGTTATAGTCCACAAAAGTACAAATGCGAAGTCTTGATTCTCAGCAGCTCAAATATGACTTCCTCTCTTTTGCCTTCCCCAGTTGCATAATGGAGGACTGGCACAGGCACTGACTTCACTTCAGCACCTAAAAATCTTGGCTCTATATTAAAGCTTTTGGGACACAGAGATCAGATTTTAGTGCATGTGGTTTTAACTTGTTTCAAGCTGTACTAATCTTTAAAGCATATTTTGAACTCTATCACCTAGATTGTTTACATTTTTCATGCTGTCTGTGCACTAACCAGAGAGCTTTGATTCAGGATGGGATATAAATAATGAGGGAGATTCAGGAGGATAGATAGAAAGAAAGAGAGATTGGGAGATGATAAATAGAAGATGAAGAAAAAGAAAAGAAGTATTTGATACACTCAGCAGTTTTAGCACACATCTGAATAAGAAGGTCCACACTGCCCCCCAGTGACCACTGTAGTGATTTACTGAAACTGACTAGCAATGAGTGTGTCCTGTTCTTACCTAAGGAATTGTAGCAATCTTATTTCCACCCCAAAAACCCCTGAACGTACATAGTACTTACAAGTGGATTTTGTGGTATAACTTAGCAATGCCTTGGTGAGTCCAGTCTTTCCCCAGATGTGGTAAAATGTGACCAAGAGCATCAGATCTGATAAGGAGGGAAGGGAAACTCACATGGACACATAGAAGTTGTCTAGAAATGCAGTTTCTGCTATGCAGTTCAAGCCAATGTTTGATCACCCAGTGAACAACTCCTGGTAATTGTATGTTCACGGGGGCCCTTCTTCACTGCCCTTATCCCGGGACCTGATTTAAGACTATCTGCTTGTTCCAGATTATCTGGCAGTGGAGACTCCAGTTTAAAGCAGATAACCTAGGATCAGATCCTGGGATATAAGGCCAGGAGGATCTCCACTGAAATGTTGCAGTGTCCCAGTCCTTTCTTACAGGAAGGTTTCTGTTCAGGGTTCCCTCAGCTAACTACGATTTTCCTTATTATCTTAGAAGCTATAAGGGGATCAGACAAGCCAATTCACTCTCCCTCTCTCACACACACACCTGTTATCACTGCTAAGCCACTGAACACGAAGAACATTCTCTGACATGATTTGGAAAGGAAGTCCTCTTCTTCTGCCAATTTGTGTATACTTTGCTTCATAAACATTTTTGAAACCTTTCAGCATTTCCCCAAGCATGGAATACCACTCTCCGGTTTTTCAGTAACTCTGTCTTGGCTCCACTTCTATTGGTACATGGCCATGGAGTTCAGTATTATGGAATGAGTGATGTCAAAGGGAGTTACCTGGTAATGGTCCCATCAATGTCCGAGATCACAACATGGTCATACCAGTTCCATAGATAGATAGTAGCTTCACAACGGCATGTGCCCTGGTACTGAGTGGTGATGCTGAATACCACTTCGTTAGGTCCATCTTTCAGGTTCAGACTTTTCTATAGTGAAGACAGATTTTGCGTAATCATTATCGTAATCAACAATAACTCAATCAACATATGAGTAATTGTGAATTACTCAACAATTACTCAGTGGTCAAGCATTCAGATCCGGCACTCAAGAACTTAGAAAATTACCACAGGACAGCCCAGACTCTATACAATATACAATTCCTAGAGCAGTATTTACTTTAGGAAATTGACAGCATGATTCTATGATAACTTCCAGCAGAAACAAACCTGAAGGACTTAGAAAATTCTTAGAGAGGACATATTTTGTCAGATGCAGGTAAGTAAAACCACAAGTACCAATAGCATAGCTCATACTGTGATTACAAAGTTAGGGGGGGAAAGTCTAGGTTAGAAAATCCAGCCAATGTTAGAAAGAAATGTAAGCTCTAATGTGAAATGCTGAACATCTATTCATAATATAGATGTCATTGTGCCCTTAGGTGTTAATGAAAAACTGGGTTTCTGGACTTCTTTGTCCAGCTGTGAACAAATGAGGCAGGTAGTACCTCCCCTCCCTTTCCTTCAGTCCCAAAGACTAATCAGCTAATCATTCTTTTATTCCACACTAGCAATTTTCATACCTTCTCATCTTGGAAGCATCTCAGAGCTTCCACACTTCTCCTCAAATTGCTCATGATCTCTGCTGCTTCTATGTGATGTTAACTTTGATAAATACAATCTAAACCCTTTCTGTGCCTTAGTAAGTTGCATAGATCAGTGCTGTCCAACTTCTAACCGGCCAAGGGCAGGATTCCAGGTCACTGATGACCTGGGGGGCCGCCCGGCCCCGCCCCGCCCCGGCCCCTGCCCCGGCTGCCAGGATGCTTTGGGGGAGAGGGAGGAGCCACGGGGCACCCCCTCCCTTCCAAGGCATCCTGGCCGCAGATGAAGCTGGCAGTTTTGCCAGCTTCAGCTGCTGCCAGGATCCCTTGCAAGGGAGGGAGGCGCCACCGGGGGACCCCCCTCCCTTGCAAGGCATCGCGGCAGCCGCGGAAGCCGGCAGCGGCTTCAGCCGCTGCCACAATGCCTTGCAAGGGAGGGAGGCGCTGCCGGGGGACCCCCCTCCCTTGCAAAGCATTGCGGCAGCTGGCGGCGGCTTCAGCCACTGCCGCGATGCCTTGCAAGGGAGGGAGGCGCCGCCGGGGGACCCCCCTCCCTTGCAAAGCATCGCGGCAGCCGCGGCAGCCGGCGACGGCTTCAGCCGCTGCCGCGATGCCTTGCAAGCGAGGGAGGCGCCACCGGGGGACCCCCTCCCTTGCAAAGCATTTGCGGCAGCTGGCGGCGGCGTCAGCCGCTGCCGCGAGGCCTTGCAAGGGAGGGGCAAGGGACCCCCCTCCCTTGGGAGGCGGCAGCTGCGGCAGCCGGGGCTTCAGCCCTGCCGCGATGCCTTGCAAGCGCGGGAGGCGCCACCGGGGACCCCCTCCCTTGCAAAGCATTGCGACAGCCGCGGCAGCCAGCGGCGGCTTCAGCTGCTGCCGCAATGCCTTGCAAGGGAGGAGGCGCCACCGGGGACCCCTCCCTTGCAAAGCATCGCAGCAGCCGCGGCAGCCGACAGCGGCTTCAGCCGCTGCTGCGATGCCTTGCAACGGAGGGAGGCGCCGCCGGGGGACCCCCTCCCTTCCAAGGCATCGGCGCTGGCGAGAGAGGGAAGAAGAGGGCGGTGCAGGGAGGAGGAGCTAGCTCTCTTCCTCCTCCTTGTACCACCCCTTGTCCCTCTCTCACCGGCGCCGATGCGATCCGGTTTGCATCGGCGGCGCAGAGAGAGGGACGGAGGGGGCGGTGCAGGGAGGAGGAGCTGGCTCACTTCCTCCTCCCTGCCCCACCTCCCCCTCGGCTGCCATTTTTTTAAAAAAAATTAGAATTTTTTTTTTTAAATTAAAAATGGCGGCCGGGGGCATAGCGGGGGCCGTGTCCAACAGGCTGGGGGGGCGTGTACGGTCCCCGGGCCACCAGTTGGACAGCCCTGGCATAGATAATGGAAGAGCCCATCATCACATCCTTCATGCCATTTGGAAAAGTGAAGTAATTCTACTCCTTTATTCAAAAATGTGCTGCTGGGGTACAAGTCAGGTGAAGTCTTTTAAAGAGCAGTGATTTCCCTCAGCTATCACATTCTTTCTCAGTGACACCAAATTCTTTCCCGCTGACACCAATGGAGTCTGGAAGCATTTAACTTTGACAGGATCATTTTGTGCTTCTGGTGACTGTATTTCTATGTGTTGGGATTAAACTAGATGAATACTCAGTTGCATCTTCCACCTCTATAATTCTAATATAGAATGAACAAAAGGACAATGATCATTTTTGGAAATAAGGTTTCTATATAAACTTTTGGGGTAGAAATCACTTATATTGTCTTACATGTGTGCATAAGATTTTCAAAGGTTTTTTTTCTTCCAACTGCACAAGACTGTGAGAGTTTTTGCGATTGTTGATGGTTATTCAACTTTTAGGACTAAGTAACATTTAGTCCTAAATTTACTTGCTGTTGTTATTGTTGTAATCTGCAGTAGGTTTCCTTGGCTGAGTAGTGGACCATTTGTTTGGGAGGGGTATTGCAACATGTCAAGTATGTTTCAAACTGAGAAAGAAAAAAGTCTGCACTGTTCTTTGCATCCTTAATCTTCTTATCCTGTAGTCTCCCACTCCCACTGATAAAGTGCTAAAGTGTTCACAGCAGCTCCCACTCCATGAGATTGCATGTTTCTCCATTAAGCTTAGAGAACCAAGCCCTTTTGAACTTTGTACTCCTACACATCACAACAGGATACATATTAGTAACTGAGGCAATTATAAAATGTTTAGCTACAGAACTTCATTTCCTCCTTATGGCTAAATGACCTCTCATCAGATCACCTGCCCTGATCCCTTTTAAGCATCTAAAGATCCTCTAAAAACTAAAGCTCATCAATAAGTTGTTAAGGTTGTAATTACAGAGGACCATCCAAATAAGTGGTAATAATGTTTGGAGACCTACCCTTCTAAATAGAGATGTTCAAAAGGATATTTATTAATTATGGTACATTTATTGCACATCCCACTAAAACAACAAAGACAAGTAGGAAAACTCCGCAAACCCACATACAATTTGATCTGAAGAGAGTCGTAAGGATTTCTTGTAGGTTGGAAGAAATTTTTGTGTGATAGCATCCAGTACATTTGTGCCCTCTTGGCCTGAAGATGCAGACTCGTCACTGGATGAATCATCTTCCCTTCTATGGTACATAGGAACAGAGTGAGAAGTCAGACAAAAAAGGGCAGTGGCCAAATTTCAAAGTACTGGACAAAATCACATTGATGACTTAGGAGAGGGATCAGAAGGGCATAGCTCTACTCAGAATCTAAGAACTTCAGAACAATCAGGGTGATAAGAGGAACGGGAAACCTGGATACCTCCAGATGTTGGTCTACTGAAAATTATGAAAGCTGCAGTACATGTAGATAATTACATGTTTCCCAGTCCTTCGCTGAGGCTATTGCCTGGAAGGTTGGTTGTGCCCAGACATAAGTTATAAGTTATATCCAAGGAATCTGAATTCTGAAAAGCCAAGATGAAATATCTAGAACATCACCTGGGATCTAGCAAACCTAGCAATGTTCTTTTAAATAGGAAAAGAAAAAAGAGAACATAACTATCCCATAAAACCTTTGACAGATCAGTATCCGCATACCAAGCAGTAGAAATCCTGTGTTCTAAAGTTTTGTTATGTCCTCATTAACACCTTCCAGTAATACGCTGGGAGGCAGCTATATAACAGTACTTATAATGTGGCTTTCTAAACTTTGTCCATCATATAAAGGAATTCTATATTAGGGAGTGCACTGAGGAAATACCCTGGTGAACACAAGGATTGCGGTGTTTGATGATGTTTCCTAAAAGGGTTCATTCGCACCGTAAATGCAACCTTGCCTAAATAAAAGAATCCCTCCCCTCTCCCCCTTATCTTTTAATCAAAGGCAGAATCTTTTAGTCCAGAAGGAATCTCTTTCTTTTGGTTATTGGAAACTGAAAAACATAGGCACAGAATTAATCCCTTCTTTGGATATATTATACATATCGAAAGCTCTCTTCCTGTGATGCGTAAGATATACATACTCCTTCTACGGCCATTAACATCACACAGAATTTGTACTTAGTGAGCAAGTTTTATCAATTCCATGAGATTCTAAGGCTGCTGAAAACATATTCATGGCAATTGCTGTTGGTCATGCCACAATATATATATAAAAAATCCAACCCCACAAAACAGTGGTATCTTTATAGGGGCCACCTAAAAATGTTTTGGGGTTTCTACCTCCAATAAAAGCAAAACTATTTTATTTGTTTATAATTGGCAAGTTTTACCTATGAAGCACCTGGAAATGTTTCCAAACAATACAGAGATGTCTTGAGAAATTCTATGTTTTCTGTCTAAGAAAGGAGTCTCTAAAGGTTCATCATTCTTCTTCATCATCATCATCTTTGCCTGACAAAGAAGCCAGTAAAGCTTCACTGTGCCTGTTAGTTGGCCCAATAAAGGTATCACTGTGTAGATTTTGGATTTTGTTATACAAAGCTGCTGAAGTTTCTTCAGTACTATATTCATTTAGAAGACCGCCACTTTTGTCAACTCCATTCCATATCAACTAATAGTATCTTACCCCTGAAGAGAAGAGTCACCTTGAAGTTTGCCTACTGTAGTACGTTTCTGAATACTCGATTCCTATTAGGGAAATACCACATTGGAAACATTTAAGCTTCTTTAAAATGTCACTTCAAATACAAAAAATACAACCGCATCCATTCTAAAAAGGATGAGATGCAGTGATATACTAGTTTGTGTTTTTGTATGTCTTCAAGTTATTTCTAATTTGTGGCAACATTAGGGCAAATTTATCATGGGACTTTATGGGCAAGATTTGTGTTTCCCTTGCTTTTCTCTGAGACGGAGGCATTGACTTGTCCAAGACCACCCAGTGGTTTCCATGGTCAAGCAGGCATTAGAATCCTGAGTTATTGTCTCAATCATGCTGATTCTAAACATCTTGGTACAGTCACACATGTATCCTGTCTACTATATACATATTTCCATTTCAATCAAATAAGCAACTGCCAATCAGCCTGAGAAAGGGGTCCAGTATGGTTTAAGAGATAAATATATGTCAGAAAGTGAACTAAGAAAAAACTCATCAGAAGTGGTAACTCTGATGAAGCTGTGAAAATGCACAACCAATGGAAGATAAATGCCAGCTTGTGACTCTACAATTTGCATCTGTCATTACTTCATGACTTATAATAGGAGAAAAAAATGGCAGGAAAAAGTTATGTGGTCAGGCAAAAGCGTAAGCCGAGGGAGATTCCTAAAGATGTTTAAAGACTGAGGACCTGATAGAGGATGGTGAAGATGTGTAGGGGACTTCTACTGTCCCTGCAACACTGATCTGACAAACTTGAAAGGACAAAAGTCAGAAAAGCTCCAGCTTAGTCAAACAATTGAGGGCCATGTTGAATTTCTGAACCAACTTGTCACTTCTTTGGATCAAGTACCATTCTGGCAAAGAAATATGTATCATGCATACCTTGATCCTCCAATATGACCTTGTCCTTTCACTAGAATCAAATAAAATGACAAAAATATGTCCTGTGCCAGATAAGCAATATTAACACATCTATTTTGTCATCCATGTTGACCACTCAAGTCAACTCAAGTTGACCACAACAACGTTTTGGTATGATCTTATGAAGATCATGGCTTCATGGAGTCTCTCACTGCATGCACATACCTCCTCATTAGAAAGTTCTCTTCGCCGCCAAGAAAACCACCACCTACCACCCTTCTTGGGCATCTTCTCCTTCATTAGTTTGTCAATAGTACTCTGAAACCATAGAGAAGTAGAGTATCAATAGCAAATTATGCTTACTTCCATAGTAGCTCACCTACATGACATGACAGGGAGCATCCACCTCCACAATGAAGAACAGTAATACACGTGAGTCATGTAATCTAACTTCCAGAAGTGGACAAAATCAAATTCTTTATCAGAAAAGAATACAACTGCCCCATAAGTGAAAACATCATGAAAATGAGGCAGCACATAACAATGTGAAAAAGACTGAGACTAGTCCAGCTGTATGGAAACTCAGTAGGGCCACAGAAGGTGCAATAGTGCTGGTTCTAAACATTCACAAATTTGATCTGGAAACCAGAGGTGTAGATGTTTATGAGCTGCTATCCCAATCTGTGTGACGAGAAGTCATTAAGCTAAGAAGAATGCACATGTTCTACAGCAAAGAGAAACACAGTATGTACAGTAGGCCTGAAGGGTTATCGAAAGGAAAGTGCCATTAAAATGATATGCTTCAGCATAGAGCTGTTAGTTGGTGAGTGGTAAAAGAGAACTTATGTGCCAAGATTCAAGTAGTAGAGTACATGCTTTGCATGGAGTCTCTGGCATCTCCATGGAGGGCTATTCAAATCCTTGCTTGGAAACAAGAAAATTGCTGCCAGTCAATGTTGATAGTTCTGGGATAGATGACTAACTCAATAAAAGGCAGCTTCCCATCAACTCAGACAAGATCAAGTTAGAAGGCAGATGCAAGCTTTATAATAGTTAATTGACTGATTTTTCTTAAGGCATAGACACAAAAATATATTTCTGGATGGCTCCTACATTTAAAAAAGAGCTAAAATAAAATAGGGTTGACTTGATAGCAATGCCAGCAAGAATATACTGAATTGATCCCATGAACAAAACTGTGTGCTCCCATGAACAAAATAAAAGATGGCACAGAAGGCTTTCATTTTGCATGGATGAGTGATCAAAATAGATACATATTTAGACTGCAGTTTTATATCCACGTACCAAGCAATCCACTGTTGAACTGAATGGGACTTATGAATAGACATCTATGAGATGTCAGTATTAAGGTAGCAGTAAGAAAGTCAACAGGAATATGGCTATATACTAAGAAGATGTACCACAATATTCACAAAATGAAGCATATATTTATAAAAGTGTCATGATCACGGAGTTTTCGTCAATATTTTTTGCCAATTTATTAGAAAAAATAATGAAATGAAGGTAATGAAATGTAATGTAGACAAATATCACTTTTTTCTGATTACACATATAAATTCGGACTTAACCTATTACTATCCCTTTTGTGATTTGAGCACATAATTCTGAAGACTGACTTGAAATGGGGTCACCTGACAGCATACCTAGCAAAAAAAGGTAGCCTAAATGGAAATAAAGACCAAAAGAATTGTTAAAAACCTAAACGATGATACCTATATAATGGGATTTTAATTATTTCTTCAATCATCTTTGTCATAGTATATGAGCGAATAATCTCTTATTTTGTGGTTCTGTCCTATGCAAATTTTCTAACATCAATTTGACAAAGCCTAAATGGAACTTAGTATGTCATCGCTCATTTTATAATATATCATTATCAGCATGACCTGTTCAAGACCCCACATTACTGTGTTCTGCAGCAGAGTAGAACTTCTTATTTATAGATAATGCAAGAAAAAGATGAAGTCTAAGTTCTGCGATCATGCTAGAATACCAGTTTGAGAGCCAGCATTTCTCTTACACTGTGCTATGGTCAATATTTCTATTTTTTCATTTTAATTTCAATATGTACATTACACCAGACAACAATGAACAAAAAAGAAAGTCTTGGTAGTCTACATATATGGGCAAATCCAATGACATTAGGAGTATGAAAGATTTGGATAAAAGTGTAAAATGCTAATATTTGGACTGTATGAGCTATATAGCTTCCAGAAAGTTATTGCCAGCTTGTTCACTGGGATAAAAGTTGATACATTTCATGCAGATGTTCATGTGCAAAATGATAATATTCAGACTGTATGAGCCATGTGGTTTCCAGAAAGATATTGCCAGCTTGTTCACTCGGATAAAAGTTGACGTGATTCATGCAGATCTTCAAACTCAGCAGTTCAAATCAAATATTACAAAGAATTAAGATCTCAAGATAGCTTGAAACGTACCTTGGGAAGACTCTTCTGGAAAGCTTGTAGGGAAAGAAGCATAGGTGCAGCAACTGCCCAGTTGTAATATCTGCAAGCACATTTATAACTTTATATATTTTGCATATGGCTGCATGTGGTGGGTAGCAAAAGCCACATGCTTTAAAGAACCACTAAAGACACAGACTAAAAACACATAGCGTACTGAATATGGGGACACATTTATAGCCAACTGTACCACTTTGTTTAGATTATTTCACAAACACATTCATACACACATCAAAGATTCAGATTTCCTGATTATGGAGGGAAAGTGTTAAAATTGTCCTTTGAATCCTATCTCTCCCTTAGATCTGGTCCATAACAGCAGTCCGGCAACCATTAAGCCAAGCCAAGCCATACCATATTTTATTGTTGTCAGTGTTGCTGAGTTTAACACAGAGGGGAGGAAAGTAAATCTGCACTTCATACTGATTTCTCTTACAGCATAAATTCGAAAAATTGCCATCTTTTAATCTTATTGGAGGCATTACTGCAGTCACATCAGAACACAAAAACACACCATGAAAATGAATGAAGTGGGTGAGTGAGGACAATTTTCCTACATCAATCTATGCTCCTAGACTGTAGAACAGGGGTGGGCAATTACCGGCCCTCCAGGTGTTTTGGACTTCAACTCCCAGAAATCCTAGCCAGTTTACCAGCTGTTAGGATTTCTGGGAGTTGAAGTCCAAAACACCTGGAGGGCCGGTAATTGCCCACCCCTGCTGTAGAATCTCCTTCCATGAAAGGCTCAATTGGCCCCCTTCCTCCATTTTCCACTAAAAGGCCAAAAGATTTTTACTTTGAAGGGCCTTTGGTTTTTAACTGATTATTGTATGAAGACATTTTGCCATATTTACTAGGTAATGTAATAATTTTTAGTTACTAAAGTAGTGCTTTAGCAAAAATGCTCATTAGTTGGAATTTGTTTTAGCTCTTATTGTAATCTGCTTTGGATTTTGTGTTGGGAGAAAAGTTGAATGGAAACTGAATGAATGAACACAAGAACTAATGAATGCACTCAGAAAATCTAATGTTTATATGTGCATACATGTAAAGAAAGTTGGCATAGGGAATACAAGCACATCAGAGCAGAAAGTGCCTTTTCTACTCACTTCTTGTGGATCTGTATCACCAAATTTGGATCTTCAAGAATTGCTGGATTCTCTGCAAACTCTTGATAGGAAACTATATGCTTCATAAATCTCTCCACTAGAAATGGAAGTGAAATTTTAAGAAATACATGCCAGATCACCAGATATCCCCACGAGCCTTATGTGAAACCATTGGTTTCTGTTATCCAGAAGACCACAACACACAAAGTACAACTTCATTTTACCAAAGCAGCCACATACATGCAGTAAAACTGTACTTTGACAAAAATGCCATAAATTATGCCAGAGACATCTAGGTGTGCTCAGCTTCCTTAGCGAGCAGCCTTAGCCAACATTCTCACTAGTGAGGAATGCTAGACATTGCAATCCAACAACTTCTGTAGCTGTGGTTCTCAATTTGTGGGTCCCCAGATGTTTTGGCCTCCAACTCCCAGAAACCCTAACAGCTGGTAAACTGGCTCGGAATTCTGGGAGTTGTAGGCCAAAACACCTGGGGACCCACAGGTTGAGAACCACTGCTCTACGGGATCAAATCTTGATGTAGTACATAGGAAAATGAGAGAACAAAAGACTGAAGTTCAAATCTCTTGTGTCTTTTTTTTTTAAAAAGGATGTAATCAGAAGGTGTCTTGGATTGGGATTCTAGCTCTTAGAGAAGAGTTAAACACTTTTATATATATAGTACGACCATAATTTTGCTTTCCCACACTCCCTCATTGAAGTGTTTATGAGCCTCTCTCTGTCCTCCAATGCAATTCTAGGGTACGATTCTGGCCAAAGTATAGTCAAAATATAGGGTTGCAGGTATCCAAACATTTTAATATATGTATGAACTGTGTTGTGTCCCGCCTCAAGCCTTGAGGAGAGGTAAGAAATTGTAGCACAGCCAGGCTCGTTTGTGCCTGGAGGGCTGGGAAGCGGTCCCGGGGTTCCCTTAGCATTAGGGCCTGCAGCAGCTGAGATTGATTCAGAGGATGAGCTAGATGACTGGGGCGAAGCACAGGGCCCTTCAGATGGGCCTCGTTCGCCCGCTCAGAGCTTGGAATGGGATGAGATGATGTTTGGACCTAGTGAAGAGATAGATCACCAGGTGGACATGGGAAGCAGCGAAGGGAGTTATGAACACCCCGGGGGGAGGAATTCGCAAGAGGCCGAGAATGTAAACATGTACGAGACCGAGTGGGAAAGTGCTAGGGAGGAAAGCTCTCAAGAAGATAGCGACACATCTGCTGAAAGGCAAGGTCGAACCTTCGATAGGAGACGGGACATTGAGTCGAACAGAAGGGCTTGGTCTAGAGTGCTAGACCGGCCGAGGTCCGTGAGTAGAGATTGGAGACGCAGAAGCCTAGAGCGGCGCGGACCTCGGCCGAAGGATTAAGTATAGGATCCGTGGGAATCCTTCCTCAGTTCTCCGGCCACGTCTTTCCTGAACAGGCGTGAAGCGGAGTGGGACCACAAGCCAGCCGTGGTCATCAAGCCTTGCCTTGCAATTGCCTTGTTTCTTGAGCCGCATTGGTTTGCGGAGCCTTGCCCTGTTTCTGATCCGCATTGGATTGCGGAGCCTTGCCCTGTTTCCTGATCCGCAGTGGATTGCGGAGCCTTGCCACGCTTCCAGCTTATTTGCTACGTTACTTTGAACTACTTTGCTTATTACCTTTTGGACACTGGCATATTATTGGACTATTTACTCTTTGGAACTGTTTTTATACTCAATAAAGTAGTTAGCCTTCAGTACGTCTCTGTGTGTGTGATTAAGGGGCCCGCTAAGTCCGTGATCGTGACAGAAATAAAAACACATCATCATCATCCATGAGCTGCAAGTCGCTTGTGGATGATGATACTCGCAGGAACACCTCAGCAAGTGAGAGTCCAAAAGTGGCAGGCTAAAACCCGGAACCTCAACCTATGGCTGATATTGGATGAGAGACTCCCTCTGGGCATACTGAAGACTGGGCAACTTGGAAGGCACTGAACAGACTGAGCTCTGACACCGCCAAATGCAGAGCCAACCTTAAGAAATGGGACCACAAAGTGGAGTCCACAACATGTGAGTGTGGAGAAGAGCAAACTACAAATTACTTATTACAATGCAGTCTGAGCCCTGCTACATGCACAATGGAGGACCTTCTTCCATCAACACCAGAGGCACTCCAAGTGGCCAGCTACTGGTCAAGGGACCTTTAGTATAATGCCAAGGTTTTAAACTTTGTGTTTTTAAATGCATTACAACTGTACCCTCAGTTCGCTTCTGATACAATAAATAAATAAATCATCCATGAGGGATCTTGGAGCATAACCGCTGCAGACATGGAGGTTATATTGCACACTTGCACACATGCATAAACAAACAGAATCACCCAATGTGAGTACATGCACACCCATTCTCTCCCACACAGCCCTGTGATGAAACAACCAGGATCCCAATGCATAGCTTCTTTCTCTGCTTTGGACATACCATGAGACAATTCCCCATCATCACCAAGACCTCCACAGACAGACAGGAGGATGCAGGGTGTTTGGCTGCATGCAGTAGGTTCCAACAGATTATTTGAACTGCAGTCAACGGGAGCACCTCCCAGCCCAAGGGCATGGGAGGAGCTGCCAGGATCAGTTTGCGCTTGACCACTCAGCTCAGCATCACTGACAACAGAAGAGAAAGAAGAACAAAGCATCGATACCAAATCAGCCATTAAGTTACCTTAAGTGACTGGGGAAAGAAAGGGTGAGAGAAAGAAAATTATTTTAGTTGCAGAGAGAGTTGCTTTTAGTTTGAGGAAGTTCTCTTATTTTTCAGTAGCTTTGGTGAATGCAGTAGTGGTAAGGGTAATTCTTTTTTATGATGTTACAGTTATGCACATATTTCTAAAGAGCCACAAAAGAGAATCCTTTATTCCAAGTTGCATCTTCCAGTTCACTCACTAAGATGCTTGCTGTAATTCACCACCAGCAACAGTAGAAGCTCTCTTTAGGCATGGGCAATCCATGGTTCTATATGGTTCTAAAGTAGTTACAAAACTAAAGTTCTGATGATGAAAACTAGGGGGCACTGGTGCTTTGCTTCTATAGCAGACGTGCTCATTACGTCGATCACAATCAAATGGTGGATCGCAGGCAGGGCCACACGGTGTGTATGGCTCCTATCAGAGTCGGTTCTTTTTCCGGTGGCGTGCCCGACTCCCCACTGCCGCCGGCCTGCGCCTCCTCCATCCTCAGTGCCAAGCAGGCCTGAAGAGGAGGGAAGGGGAAGAAAGAGGGCAAAGGGAAGGAGGGGGTGAGAGAAGGAGCTCTCCTCACCGCCAACCGGGGGCACCGTGTGACTCTGCTCCGCAACGTAAGTGAACTATACACCCCAGTAACTCCCAAATGTCTAGGTCTATTTTCCCCAAACTCCAACAGTGTTCACATTTGGGCATATTGAGGATTTGTGCCAAGTTTGGTCCAGCTGCATCATTATTTTAGTCCACAGTGTTCTCTGGATGTAGGTGAACTACAACTCCCAAACGTCAAGGTCTATTTCCCCGAAACTCCATGTGTGTTCATACTTGGACATATTGAGTATTCATGCCACGTTTGGTCCAGATCCATCACTGTTTGAGCCCACAGTGCTCTCTGGATGTAGGTGAACTACAATTCCCAAACTCAAGGTCAATTCTCACCAAACCTTTCTAGTGTTTTCTGTTGGTCATAGGAGTCCTGTGTGCCTCATTTGGTTCAATTCTATCGTTCGTGGAGTTCAGAATGCTCTTTGATTGTAGGTTAACTATAAACCCCAGTAATTACAACTCCCAAATGACAAAATCATATTTTTTTTGTGATGGTCACTCCTTGTAGGTGTCTTGTGGCCAAATTTGGAAGCAATTCATCCAGTAGTAAGAAATCGGTTTGTGTGTGTCAACTGTAAAATAGGATGTGTGGAAGGGCCCTGGCAGAAGGAGGTTGGACTAGATGGCCCTTGGAGGACTCCTCCTGTTCTAGGAACCCATTGTTGTTGTTGTTGTTATCCGAGGCTGAATGGCCACCTATGAGGAATGCTTTGATTGTGTTTTTCCCTTATGGCAGAACAAGGTTGGACTGGCTGGCCCTTGAGGTCCCCTCATACTCTAGGAACCTATTGTTGTTGTTGTTACTATTATTATTATTAGCAGAGGCTGAATGAATATTATCACCATCATTATTATTATGAATAAATTCAGGGGCTTATTATACTCACATTTAGTTGAATTCAGTCTTAAAATTTATTATATGGCTCTCACTGAAATAAATTTCCAAATATTTTGCTTTTATGGCTCTCTGAGTAGTGGGTAGGTAGATCATTTTGACTTGGTTGTTTTATAAGTAGCTTGCATGCTGAAAAAGTGTGAGCACCCCTGTTCTATAGTGTTGGATAAAGTTCTGGTGGTGAAAATTTCAGAACTCTAGCAACACTTTCATTATTATTTCAGTATTGGCGATTTTTATGACAGAACCGATTTTGAACTGCCATTTATAACAAAATTTTGAAAGTTTTGTTAGAATTCTGAAATTTTCACCACCAGAACTTTAGCAACAGTATAGAAGCAAAGCACCAGTGCCCCCTAGTTTTCACCACCAGAACTTTAGTTTTGTAAGTACTTTAGAACAATTTAGAACCATGGATTGCCCATGCCTTCGTATAGTGCGGCAGGATACTCATAAAGACCACAGTATTGAAATGTTATTGCAATTATCCATAGCAGTATCTACTTTTTTACCCACCCCCCTCCCCCAAGAGCGATGATGTGTGAGACATCATAGCTCTTGGGAATACACAGCTGATACACACAAGAGCTAGCAAACTTGTTTTTTTTGTTCCTTTAGAGGGCAGGAACTAATAGATGGAAATTGCATATGGCCCCACAGTGACTTCCTGTAGTCCCCTAGACCAGTGGTTTTCAACCTGTGGGTCCCCAGATGTTTTGGCCTTCAACTCCCAGAAATCGTAACAGCTGGTAAACTGGCTGGGATTTCTGGGAGTTGCAGGCCCAATAACTTGGGGACCCACAGGTTGGGAACCACTACCCTAGACACATAAGCTTCCTGGTCATACAGGGGAAACTCTACACCAAAGCAAACCCGACAA
This sequence comes from Anolis apletophallus, assembly GCA_030556195.1. Lineage (NCBI taxonomy): Eukaryota > Metazoa > Chordata > Lepidosauria > Squamata > Anolidae > Anolis > Anolis apletophallus. Next base: position 38,128,822 of record JARBWK010000005.1, read on the forward strand.
ACGGTTAAGAAAATTAGTTTCAGGTTAGCCTCTGGCTATTTTTTGGGCATTATTAGCACTCCATGATGCCAGTTAAAATGTTGATTTCTCAGAATAAATCAGGATTAGTAGCCATACCTTTTAGGAAAATAAAGTGCTAGTTGCTCTGCATCCAGATTTGAGAGGTCATCTAAGTAAACATCAGACGGTCCCAGGTGAGGACTTCTCTTCACAGAATCTCAAAGAGTTCCAAAAAGAATTATGATTAGCAACCACCTTTAATAAGAAAGACTTGCACCCCAGACATTTTTACAACACTTATTTTATTCCCACTTATTGCTTATTTCATTCTCTGAAAAAGGCATTTAGAGTTCAGACTGAACTCCAATCTTTGCTGCCTGTGGTTGTAAACTAGTAGTGCAAATCTCAGCTTTTTTCTTGTTTTAAAGTATAATTTTCAATGTTCCTTCCTCCTGGAAAGATAATTTTTGCACATATTTATGGCAGCAATAAACATTTTTGCACAAAAAAGAACAGCTTATGCAGGAAGAAATTCCCAAGATGAAAATAAAGTTTTTCTTGACCATTGTCTCAATATATAGAGATACCCTCTGTCAGTACGGTCATTAGAATACAAGTGGCCCTCAATTTTTTATTGGTTTGAATTTGCAGATTTAATTATTATGTTCCCCTTAGAAATTTCTAGGTCCTCCAGAATGGCTGTATGGTCAACTTCCAGCAGACCATAAGTTCTGGAAGGCCTAGGGATTCCTAGAGAGGTGTTCCTTCGGGTTAAAAAGTTAGTCAATTGGATTGCACTATAACATTTTATTGTGAGTTTCTCTTTGTATGTTCCATTTTCTAACCTTTAGTTTCCTCTTACCTTGTCTCTCTTGTTTCAGTTCAGGACTCCCGCGGGGCTCTTTGTTTCCCAAAGCAGATGACACTTCCAAATTCTGATTCTGAGTCTGTTCAATGATTTCCTTGGTTTCTTCATAAACTGTAGATGTTTTTATGCCATGTATATCTTCTGGAAGGCTGGGAGTTGTCTCTAGATCACTGCAAATCACTGGAATGGAGGGACTGTGCTCTTCTGTACTGGGAAAGCCATTTCCAATTGCAAAAACAGGGACTGGCTTAATAATAGAAGTGACTGGAGCATGTGATGCATCATCAGGTTCTACCATGTCCAATACACTTTCAATTCCTGCAGTGATGGCCACAAAGTGGTTTTCCTCAACCAAGGAAATGGTTGTGGTAGCAGAGGTGGTACTTGTGGTGGTATTTGAGGTGTATGTTGCTGTTGTGGAGATGCTCACACCAGGCTTTGTTGCATCCACTCGGTCTGACCTGTTTATCTTAAAGAACAGAAGCCAACTTGGACTGTTATAAGTAATAACAGAGAACAGGAATGTAAGAGGAAATGTGTTTGGGCTCTTCTTGATGGTTAAAGTATGAAGATGAAAACAGACAAACAGTTGCATCCTTTTTACATAACAAATAAAAATGGTTGAATTTTAGCTTCCCTCTAATTATACTCACCTCAGGCAATCTTCCCCATGACCACTGCATATGAGAGTCACAGTCACATGGCAATTCAGGATTTCGGAGCTCCAGTTCAGAGTCACTTTTTGGAGCTATAGATGAGTTTGGAGAAAGGCTAAGAAAATGATATAAAACGTAAGGTTTTTTTTTTACTACTGGTAGTGGAGAAGACTACTAATTCCAGCTCTCAATGCCTATTGAGCAATGATAACTCCAACCAAGAAGCCATATCAAACAGCAATTACAATAAGACAGAAGCAGGAAGAAATCCCTTTCCTTATAGACCAGGATTGGATCCTCCAGATGTTGTACGACAGTAACTCTCAGCATTCTGCACCATTGCGTAAGCTGGTTGGGCTTACGGTCTGTTACACATCAATAATATCTGGAAAGCAACAAAATTCCCTCCCTAGATAATGGGAGCATTCAGACTTTCAAATATGACCCAAAAGTTCTCAGGGAAAGTTACCTTGTTTCCAAAGCCATTCATTATTTTCTGTATTTTCTAAACTAAACTACTGCTTTCCGATGTAGCTGGGGCTTCTATTCCACTGTCAGCATTAGAGCAAGACTTCTATTGAAAGTGTAATTGGCAAGTCAAATTGACATCAACATATTATATTTTTATTTATTTATTTACGATATTTATATGCCGCCTTTCTCACCCCGAAGGGGACTCAGAGCGGCTTACAAGATATATATATATATATACACACACACACACAATATATTATATTATCAAAGTACAATATCAGTATTTATATCACTATATTGCACTATATCATTATATTGTAATATTATTAGTAATATTACATGTAATAAAAATATATAATTATAATATTGTATTATTACTAGTATTATATTGTATTACATTATAATATTATAAATATTATATGTATATACAATATATTATATTACAAAAACAAGATGGAACTGTCCTTCTGCTCCCCTCTCTCTTCACTCTGGCCAGAGCAGCAGTTGGTGCCATCTTGGAAAGGAGGGCCATCTTGTTGTTTGTCTTGAAGGCCTATCTCAGCAGACCTGAAGGTTGGAGGTAGCACTAGCAGGTGTGATTGCTTCTCCGCATATTAATTCATTTTAGCTTGTTGACTTAAAGGGTGTGAGATTGTTTGCCTTTAGCATCATTTGCCTTTGGCATCATCACTGACCTCAGCAGTGGAAGCAGCTCTCCATCAGAGTAGGGGTAGGCTTCTTGGGGCTGTGAAGTTTCACCTTCTTCATTCTGAACATCAGCAAATGAATAATAAGTTGAATTGCTGATAAGAAAAATTAAAGAAAAAAATTAAGTCCAACATCATCATCCATAGGACAGAGATCTTGTTCAAACGGACAACTGTCCTTGAACTAACACCCTTCATGTATGTTGACTCAAACTCTCATCATTCCTAGACAGGTTGCTGAGTGAGATGGGGGAGTTGATTCAAGGCATCTGGCAGATACTAAGTTGAGGAAAATTAACATTGGAGGGACTTTGCCTGCAAAACAAGCCTAGGAAAAGTGTTCTGTTGTTGTATTGCACTTTGTCTTTGATCTTTTCATTGGATTTGGACCAAAAAATTGTTTTCAAATAAACATCAAAGTGCCTCAGATAATAACATCTTCTGGGACAAGCAGGAACACTGAATGCGTAAATTTATTAATTATTAATAAATTAGTTCACTTAGCAACTAAAATTTCCAGAATCCATTTACAACCAGAAAAAAAGTTTTTTTCTCAACATGAGCCTACCTTTATAGTTTCTCTGTAACAAGCATATCTGCATATTCACAGGCTCTTATCTTACTCCCTTCCCAGGACAACTTCAATTAAAATTACAATAAAGACAATTTTAAAAGATCCTAGAAAATCATATTATTATCATCATCATCATCATGTTTATTTACACTCTGCTTTTTCTCTCCACAAAGGAGACTCATAAAGGCTTACATTAAAAGAATTTCAATACAATTTAAAATCTACAATGTTAAAAACATTAAAACAGAATGAAATACCAATAGTTTGCAAAAATTCAGAGTTAAAATCCATAAAAATGAATTAAAATATATCCAAAGCTAAAACAACACTCCCTGACTTGATCCTAAAACCCTTTTTCTTTTAAAAACCTGCCCTAATAAAAAGGTTTTAGCCTGCCGTTGGAAGGATAGCAGGGAGGGGGCCATTCAGGCTTTCCTGGGCAGGGAGTTTCAGTGTCGAGGGGAAGCCACAGAGAAGGTCCCCTCTCTCATTCCCACCAACCAGGTTTGGGATGGAGGTGGGACCGAGAGAAGGGCCTCTCCTGAAGATCTCAGGGACATACAAGAGGATGTGGATGGCCAAATAGCCTGGACCTGAACTGTCTAGGGCTTTAAAGGTCATAACCAGCACTTTGAATTGTACCTGGAAACAGACTGGCAGCCAGTGGAGCTGCTGCAACAGGGGGATTGACCATTCCCTGTAGCTGGCCCCAGTTAGCAACCTGGCCTCACCTCTCTGTATCATCTGAAGTTATACTTTTCAAAAGTAGTCTCGTGTACAACGTGTTACGTGTTACCAACATGTGGGATGTAACTAAGGTATGTACCACAATGGCCAGAACCAACTTCTCAAGGAATGGGCACAGTTGGTCCACAAGTTTTGATTGTGAAAAGGCCTTACTGGCCACCACAGATACCTGGACCTCCAGATTCAATGCCGAATCCTGGGGTGTCTTCAGGGGGAGTGTGACCCCATCCAGCACAGGCTGGATCCCTATTCCCTGATACTCCTTCCAACTGACTAAGAGCACATCTCTCTTGTCGAGATTAAGTTTCAATTTTTCCCCTCATCCAATCCAATCCAGTTCAATTTATTTGCCTTTAAAAGGGATGCATAAAAGATGTCACTAGAAACAAAAACAGAGAACCATAAAGGATGTTAGAGATGACCCAGATGGTTCAAGGACTTGGAAAGATCTTTGCCTAATGCCAGAGTTAGATCATGTTAGGTGCCAGGTAAGTTTCATTGAGAGAAGTACAGAAATATCTGTAAAAAGGGATAAATCTAAGAAATAATTATAGAGTTGTTGATATGTTCATTCAGCAGATCAATTGACAAGATGGAATGGCAACACAGCTGAAGAATGCAAATGTGAACTTCCATCCACCTTTAGCCTGCTTTGCAAGTCTAATGTCAATCTAATAATTACTCTCATCATGCAGAGCATATTATCTTCAATATTTCTTCTGCTGAGTAAAACACAGAGACATGTCATCTTTTGTTCTGCAGCCATTTTTCCTGTCCTTTGAATAATTATGGGGAATTGGAACTAACCACATAAATATACATAAGCACATAGGCATACAGCCAGTTTCCTACCTTCAGGAATATATGTGAAATCTTCTTGGGAAATTCATTGGCATGAGAAAATGAAGCATGCTTTTCCACTCATTCAATGATGTCATGAGAAGAATACATTGCAGTTTAGTATTTGTAAAAAAAAACAACAGCTATCTGGCCAGTAGCCTTGGCAATGCTAGCATTGTCCTGACAAACAGGAGGCCGCAGAAACTCACATCTATTAATCATATAAAGATATTAAGAATAGGATCTTGCATACTTCATGCCTATCACAACGTGTGCATGTGTGCATGTTAAAGATTTAACTGGAAATGTAGAAAAATATCACAAAAGATATAATTTGCTTTGAGTCAGTGTGGTGTAGTACCTGGAGTGTTGGACTATAAATCTGGAGATCAGGATTTGAAACTTTGTTCAACCATGGAAGCACACAGGGCGACCTGGCACAAATCATACTCTCTCCATCTCAGAGGGCAGCAAAGGCAAACCCCTCTGATCAAATCTTGCAATGACAGGTATGTTGTAGAGTGGTCATAAGTTTGCCACTGAAATCCCATAGCAAAAGGAACTAAAGGCATATAGGCAATGTGACAGTCAACATCATTTTGTTCTTTTTTAGTCCACTATCAACAGTCATCTACATATTAATTCAAGTCCATTTAAATACACCAATGGTTCCCAAACTTTTTTGGCCTACCGCCCCCTTTCCAGAAAATTTTTACTCAGCGCCCCCTAGAAATTAAGTTTTTTAAAAAATATTAATAGCAATTAAACAGAAAGATATATGTATTAATGCAGTGGTTCTCAACCTTTCTAATGCCATGACCCCTTTATAAGGTTCCTCATGTTGTGGTGACCCCCATCCATATTTTCGTTGCTACTTCATAAATAATTTTGCTACTCTTATGAATTCTAATGCAAATATCTAATATGCAGGGTGTATTTTCATTGTTACAAATTGAACATAATTAAAGCATAGTGGTTAATCACAAAAACAATATGTTTGGGGGAGTATGGACAATGGATGATGGGATTTGCAGTACCTTCGACGAATTCAGCTCTGACTTCCACAGACCATTGAGATCCCCCACAAATTAAGGACCTGGACCAAACTTGGCACACAGAACTCCCATGACCCACACAAAATACTGAAGAGGCTGTCAGAAAATATACATTGGCAATTGGGAGTTGCTGGGATATAGAGTTCCCTGCCATCAAAAAGCATACTGAACTCATGTAACCATGGAATTGACTCAAACTTGGCATAGAGACCTCCCATGACCAACACAAAATACTGGTGAGGATTGGGGAAAATATACCTTGGCATTTGGGAGTTACTGGGAGATACAGTTCCCTGCCATCAAAAAGTCCCCACTGCCCCCTTACAGGGCTTCAGTGCCCCCCAAATTCTCCTGAGCCTTCCAGTGCCCCCCTTTCCCTCGCTGTCCATGAAGGGGTGGTACTGCCCACTTTGAGAACCACTGAAATACACTATGTTATACATAAATACACTATCTATATTTTTTTTTTCTTCACGTCGTGCAACGGGGCAAATAGACAAAGAAACCATAAGCCGCAAAAACACCATATTAGGCAGCCTACCCCAACATACCACGAGGTACATTAACGGCCAAAAAACAGGCCCTACGTACCTCGCAACACCCCCAAACAAGACCCTCCAAAAAACGGCCACATAAAACACCCCCTCCCTCTCTCTTCGCTGCCAGCGCACGTTTAGAACGTTCGCGCTCGCAAGCCAGAAATCAGCGACCCGCCAGCCTTCACAGTACCACACGCCGCACACAAAGCCAGCCCTTCCGCTACACACCTCCTTCCCCTCTCCCTCTTCCAAAATCCCCAAAACCACTCTAAACAACACACCCTCCCACCCTTTGCGTGTCCCCAAAAGCCCCGCAACACACCCTCGCCCCCTTTCTCGCCAACCAAAACCCACTCACCAAAGCCCCCTTTGCGCGCCCCAAAAGCCCCACAACACCCCCCCGGCAGAGTAGCGAAGCTACGACCCGGGAAGAGGTGCGCTGCTGCTTCTCCTTCCCCCTCCAAGATCTTCTTCGCCTCCCTGCTTCCATTCCCCTCAATGCTTTCTCTCTTCTTGGCCTGGGCAAACCTCTTCCTCCCTTCCCGTCTCACTCCCCCCACAGTCACACACACTTCTCTGCCACTCATTCTATACCCCACTCTTCCCTTTTTGTAGTTTCCTCCTTCCTCTCCCAATCTTAACATCCCCCATTCTCCAGCCCCTCTCTCCCCACTTCCCATTCCCAGCCTTCACCACGTTCCACCCTCTCTTTCCCATGTCATTCTTCCCCCTTTCACACACATATATACGTACATGCACATACATACACACATATACACATACACACACATATATACATACACACATATACATATATACACATACATACACACATATACACATGCACACATATACCTATATACACATACATACACCCATATACATGCACACACATATATACACATGCACACACATACATACATATACATATAAACATATGCACACACATATATACCTACACACATATACATATACACGCACATATACATATATACACATGCACACACCCACCAAGACCATAAGTAACATCAATTCCAACACTTACATACTCAAGACTTTCTCACATCTCCTAAATAGGGCACAGCAACGCGTGCTGGGTACAGCTAGTGTTATATAAACACAGCTTTTAATTAATTTCAGCTAATTATAATTTTATTTTACATATATTTTACTGAAAATAGTGAAAAGTCAAAAAGCGCAGTTCTTGAACACTTAGCCAACCTAAAAATAGCCACAGTTCCATGGAAATTACTCACACGTTCAGCAAACAACTTTTCTGACTTCATTAACCTTCCCATATCAGTCCCTAACACACAACACTATCTGTGAATATTGGTATTTGTAATGATTTCACATATTGTAGTAGTTCAAGCTTAGGTTATACCCAACTCACTTGGAAGTAAACAATTTTCTCTTCTCATCTAAGGATCGCTCACTTTCAGGCCCCTCTTCTTCTGATGTTGAGTCTGTCGACGACTCCCTTTTCTTTGGCTTCTTCTTCCGCCATCTTTTCCTACGGTGGGCTGCATCTAAGCCCAAGCCTTCAGGGTTGCCATGCAAATTTGAAGATCTTGCTGCGGGATCTGAGTTTTTCTCAGAAGGGATGGGAGATGTGCACAAAGAAGAGGGAATGGTCTCCTGAAATATGGGAGTTGGGAGTGGAAAGGGGGACACAAAGTGGAAAACATCTTAACCCAAGTTAGAAGAGAGTAGTGTGTGCATGTTTAACTGACTAAGTAGCTAGTCAGTTTATGGAGACTCCATTAATTTCATAACATTTTCACTGGAAAACAATACCCACAGTTTGTTTACCACTGCTTTCCTCTGAAAGTTAGCTGACAGATCCTTGGTGGCTCCCCATACAAATACTAACCTATTCTGATCCTACATAGCTAGATAAGCCAGGATCTGCAATCAGAGAGTTTTAGCTGTAGAACAGGATTAAAATTATAAAGCAGTGAAATAAGAAACAAATTGGTTAATTAAAGGAATCCATATCCTATGAATCCAGTGAAAACAGAACATCCAAAATTCCAGAGCAAAAGATGAGTCTCTTCTAGTGTTTGCCATCATGAAGAAAACTAAGATGTGTTGGAATGTTACATACTTTGTTTCCCAGGAAAAACTTCACGGTAAGTGAAATATTACAAAGCAAATGAGAAGCATGCTCATTGTCATCAATTGTCGAATGAACTCAGATATTATTGGGATCTCTACTGTTTTAGATATTCTAAAATATGAATCTAAAGGAAAATTGAATAAGACAGTGCTAGTTGCACTTTAGGTTCCTGCAGCAGCTATTCTTCTCCTCACCCACAACCAAAAAATCAAAGTGTTTATGTTTGAAAAACATCTGCTCAAATGGCTACTTCTTGCGGAAAATATGACAATGCCTCACAAGCAACAAAAAACATCCAGAGAGAAGTCCATGCTGGATTTATGAAGTCAGGTACTGAGACTTCAGAAATTAAATGAAGCAGAAAGAAAGTGTATAAAATAAGCAAATATAGGCAGGTGTTCTCAGTTGTGGAGCTCTGGAGAATTGGGGGCTTCTCTGAGATAATGTTGTGCGTGTATTAAGTTCTTATTCTCAGCAAGAAAATGAAAACTGTGAAGTTGGAAGAGATCAAACACCAAACATAAGGTATCAGAACAACAAGGTTAAGTGGTAAGTGAGAACACTGTGGTGATGAATCCATTTTGAATTTAATCCGAACTTTAAAAGAGCTGTCTAAAGTGCTGAACTTTACTCAAAAATAGGTTCAACACCTTGGATAGCTATTAGATTTCAGGCTTAAGCTAAAGATCCATTTGTTCCCCTTAATGCCACCACCCTGATGTGGAAGACACCAACTACTACTGGCTCTGAAATCTTACCCCAAAAATTAAACATCACTGAGAGTCATGGAAGGGGAAAGGAGTAAATAAGGACTCAAGTAGTAAGATGCAAGGCAACAGAACTTTAGTAAAAAGAAGAGTACACTAGGTCAAATCTATCCAACTAGCTTCAGTTTGCTCTATTGGTGTATGTGTCTGAAAAACAGCCAGGAGACTATTTGCATTAAGCAATTATAGTATTTGATATCACCGTAAGAGTCACGTTTCTATTCAATTGAATCCTGGGATTTATAGTTCCATGAGGATTTAGAATTCTCTTAATGTATTACTTTGATAGAGTTGTTTGCTAGTGAATACTAAGTATCTAAAAACTATAAATCCCAAGATTCCATAGGTGAAGCCTTGGGAGTTAAAGTGGTATCAAAGTGATATAATCATGTAGTGTAGATACATTGCCAGTTAGCACTTTTTTTGTTACTTGTATTCAGCTAACCTTTTGTTCCTCTGATTCTTCAACAAAAAAGGCTTCTCCATTGTCACCCAGCTTCATATGCAGATTGACTGGCTCCCCATTGATTTCTATGTCAACCTAAAGAGGAAATGGAAGGAAACATTACACTTTTTAAAAAAAATAAATTTAAAAGCCCAAAAGAAATCATGGTAAAGTTAACAGCAGGAATCTTCTAAATATTTTTTTCCATAGGATCAAGGGATTGCTTAAGGAATATAATCTTTGCAAATGCTGATAAACAGCAAATGTGAGGCCATTTCACATTACACAATTACATCACTATGATTCCACTTTAATTTTCATGATACCATCCTCTAGTATTTATAGTTTTAGGATTTGTAGTTTAGGGAGAAGTATTCAGAATTCTCAACCACAGAGCTCCATAAATCCCAATATTCTAAGTAACACAGCTGTTGCTGTTAAAGTGGAATCATAGTGCTATAATTGTGTAGTATGAAAGGGTTCCACTTGTGCACTTTACCAAATAATGTGAAGATTGGAATTTAATAATACACCAACTGCCATGAGGTTTGTTGTTATTTTTTATGCTGGTGTTTTGCCAAAATTTGGCTACAAATTCAGTAGCGGTAGGCCAAATAAATAAATAAATAAATAAATAAATAAATAAATAAATAAATAAATAAATAGCAGAGCTATATTTGGCCCATAAGACATGCACTGTTTTAATACAACACTCAATTCGGATAAAAGTAATAAAACTAAGTTAATAATAATAATTTTATTTTTATATCCCGCCAACCATCTCCTCTTGGGGACTCGGGGCGGCTTACAAGGGACAAGCCCAAAAGACAATTAAAACACAGAAGAAAACACCAATTAAAAATATCAGCTAAAAACAATACAACATAATTGTACACAACATAAGAGCAATATGGCAGGAAAGAAAATTAGCTGAGGTACAATTTCATGAGTATGATACATTTTACAGCAGCACCAGAAAAGTGCGACAAACCAGTAGATTGGGCAGTAAATACTATCATAAATCATGTTGAGGTAGATCATATGAGGGCATGGATAAAGTGCTATACTCAGTGGGGACAGGAAAATTACTAGTGAGCTGCTTAATTGAAGGCACACTGGAACATCCAGGTTTTTCGTTGACTCCAGAAAGAAGACGAAGCGGGAGCCTGTCTGATCTCCCCAGGGAGGGAGTTCCAGAATCTAGAGGCCACCACAGATAAGGCTCTATCCCTCATCCCCACTAACCGCACTTGCGATAGTGGGGGGAGTGAGCAGTGCCTCCCCAGACGACCTCAAGGTACACATTGGTTCATACGGGAGGAGGCGATCACGAAGATAAGCAGGTCCCAAACCGTTTAGGTTTAAGTTTTAGGTTTAAATCCAGTTGCTAGCTCCAATTAGAACAGTATTTGAAGCCCATTGATTTTACGGCACTAGAGAATGCCCCAAGAAGCATGTAATCTAATATGCATTCTAAAATAAAAACATTTTGTGAATTTCTTCAAAATATAATTGGAAGATGAATTTCTGACATATGACCCTAAGGTGAACTTATCATTGGGGTTTTCTAGGCTTGTCTATGGTTACCCAATGGGTTTCCATACTAAGCAGGGATTTGAACCCTGGGCTCCAGGGTCATCCTCCAATGTTCAATCCACTCACTATACCATGCTAGCTCTCCCCAAAATGACTTCATAAATTATTTTCACACTTCTTTGCTCTCACGCTTACTGCCTAATTAAGATGTAACATAAAAGGAAAAAAGAGGTGGCAGTAGGAGAAAGGAGAAAGTTCAACAGATGCTGCCTGTTCTTCTTTCCCTCAAGGGCAAGTCAGGCAGTGGCAATTGAGATGGAGAGGGGACCTTTCATCCGCCTGCTGGGTCCTAGGCCATAGGAGCCATAGGAGAGATCACATCCACAAGTCACGTTTCCGGATATAAATATTACCTTTCTCTAAAACTCCTTCTTTGTGAACGAGATTAAATGTCAAGAATAATGTGAGATGAAATGGCATAACAAACAAACACCTATCCCAACAGAACAGTTACACCTTTGTGCACTGTAGCTCACTTGGCTGAGTTGTGCAGTACCGTATGTTCAGTCTTTAAAAACAGAACTTGGCAGTATGCAAATAGCACAGGATATTTGTCTGGTGACATGTCGACATTACAAAATCCTGATCTAGGGATGAGTGAGAATTTTAGTTCAGTCATAAGAATTTAACACAACAAATGTATTTCTTCACATTCAAATGGAAAGGAAAACCAAGTCTTCCCTGCATCCATGGCCAGGGCTTTCTGGATTTAGCTCTTAAAATCATAGAAGAGACACGAGGGCCATCTTTTTTAGCTGCTGCAACACACTGCTAACTCATGTTCAGCTTGTGGTTTACTAAGACTCCGAAATCCCTTTCATATGGACTGTTTTCAAGCCAAGTGTCACCCATCCTATATCTGTACATGTCATTTTTTTCTGCCTTCTGAAATTCATTATGTAAGTTTTTGCCCAGCTTTCTAATCTGTTAAGATCATTTTGGATCCTGCCTTCTGGGGTATTACCTATCCCTTCTAATTTGGTGTCATCTGCAAATCTGACAAGCATGCCTTCTAGTCTTCATTGATAAAGATGTTGATTAGCATTGGGCCCAGGACAGAACCCTGTGGCACCCCACTAGTCACTTCTCTCCTGGATGAGGAGGAACCACATTGGTAAGCATCTTTGAGTCCAGCCAGTTAACAAATTCCCAATCTGCCTAACAGTAGCATTGCCTAGCCCACCTTTTACCAGCTTTGTTGTGAGAATATCATGGGGTGGGCCTTGTCAAGGTATGCTATAACCCCCCACCTTAGAAGCTTAGGTTTGAATCCATGAATATTTAAACATGTTTGTGGCACAAATTTTAGGGGATTGTGTCTCTTTTTTCCCTAGCAGGCTCCAAACCTCTCCCACCTAATCGAGGGTATAACAACATTATACTCTTTATGCTAGGAATAGGTGTAATTGAATACGTCCAGTGCAGGTGTTGCGGGTTATTTTAATAACCACGAATTTAACCAAATTTTTGCAAAAATCCTCATACCAAGATGAAAAGAACTTGGAAAAGTTTAAACGTGATACAAAATGAAACAAGCAGGCTTTCCCATCCTATTGCCACACATCTGGGATCACTTACCACTTTCTCACTGGAATGCAGAACACGCAGCTTCCCAAAGCGCACATGGAAAGGTGAACAGTTGAAGGAACCATCTGGCTGCCTCACCACAATGACATCAATGCAACCCGTCAGGGTAGCTGGGTTCAAGCCTCTGTACAGTTCCTTCACAGTGCCAAACACTGTTCCTGCAATCTGGCCCACATAGTTCATGGTCTGAGACTGCAAGTACAAGGAAAAAGGAGAAAGACCCAGATTGAATACACAGAAAAACCCGTGTGCAGATGATATCGCATATACATCAAGAGACACTGGGGAAGTTGCTTGGACATGGAAAAATGCACTCTGCCATGTAAGGAGGAAGCCTGATTTACCTCTCTTCATTGCTCTCATGGCTGGATACCTTGTTCTGAGCAAGCGACTTACCTAGCAGGGCTTTGCCAAGAAACTGTTTGGTCAGTAAGGCTGCAACAGCACTTATGATCAGCCACGACTTGCTTTCTTCTTAATGTTGGGCTGGGAAGCAGAAGAGCAAGGTCCCTGACTCTTACTTTCTGCTCATGTCTTATTAGGTCAGCCAATTCTGCTCAGAGGAAGTGATTTTACCATTGCCTCTCCTCTGAATTGACAGGACTTCTAACTCAAAAATCTGATCTACAGATCTTTCTAATACAAGTCCTGTTGATTCTCTCCTCCAAATGCCCTCTAAGCTCTTCCACTATCCTTCCATTTTCCATTACATATAAAATCCATTTGCAGTACTTAGAAAGGCTATGCAGGCAGACAGGAACATTTAGCACCCTCTCCTCCTCAACACTCCCATTCAACTACCTCTTTCCATCCTCAATTCTGCAATAGTGTCATGAGAGAAACCAAGAGTTTGCACTTATCTTGCAAACTTCTATGCTACTTTCTGTGTGCCAGATCAGTAAATTAGCTAGAGATATTTGCTCCTGTGTAATACAACCTGAAAAACAGTAACCTAGGAAAGAAAAATTGGACCTCATATGTGCTGCCCACTTATTTCCCATTGTTATATAAAGAGTATCTACAAGAAATGACACAATTTATGCTGGTTCCTGGGGTATCTGAGAAATTTCCACATTGACTGAGGATTCCAGGGGTTGTAGTTCAAAAACATAACTTTTAAGACCTCATCCCCTCCCCCGCCCTTCAAAAAAGCAATACACTGTAGCACAGCAGTTCTCGTTTGTGCCTGGGGACCAGGGAACAGCACCGGGGGTGCCATTAGCATTAGGGCCTGCACCAGCAGAGATAGATTCTGAAGAGGATTTGGAAGGGTTGCCTGAAGGAGCGTTTCCCATCACTGGGCCCCTCTCTCCCACTGAAAGCTTGGCTTGGGATGAAAGTTGGCTTGACCCCTATGCAGACATAGATGAAAGCCAGGTGCAAACTGAAAGCAGTGATAGTGGAAGTTATGAGCATCCGGGGGGAAGAGGGTCACAGGAGCTTCTGAATGAAAACATGGAAGAAGGCGGCTGGGAAGATTCTAGGGAGGAGAGCTCTCATGGAGATAGGGACCCAGCTGCGGAGAGACAAGGCCGAACCTTTGATAGGAGAAGTAGCATTGAGTCCAGGAGAAGGGGATGGCACCGCAGCCTAGACAGGCCGAGGTCCGTCAGCAAAGATTGGAGACGACAAGGCCTAGAGCGTCGGGGACCTCGACCGAAAGATTAAGTATAGCATCCGTGGGAAGAAATCCCCAGTGCTTTGGCCACGTCTCTTCTGAGCAGACGTGTAGCGAAGTGGGTCTACGGAGCTAAGTTGGCTCGTGGCCACCAAGTCTTGCCTTGCAATTACCTTGCCTTGTTCCTGAATCCGCATTGCTGCGCGGAGCCCTGTTTAAGCCTTTGGATTGCCTTGCCAAGCTGTTTTGGACATTGTTTGCTTCAAGCCTTTTGGATTACTTTGCTATTCTTATGGACACTATACCTTTTGAACTGTTTTTATATTCAATAAAGTAGTTAGCCTTCAGTCCGTCTCTGTGTGTGTGATTAAGGGGCCGGTCAAGTCCGTGCATCGTGACATACACCACCAAAAGACAGAACTGATTTACCTAACACAGATTTTTAATTATATGTCTACAAAAAGAATCAAATGCATCATTTTAAAAGGAGAACATAAAACACTAATAATTGCGAAAGAACTGTGTACCAGTGTGTATCAAATTTGCATATGCTAATTTACATGCAAAGTGATACATTTAGAAACAATTGTTATCCACTGTTCTTTCTTGGTTTCACAGATACAGTGAAGACATCTGTCCTTGCGCTATGCTACTCTGCTGTTGTGTATGCATGCCCAGTGTGGAACACATTTCATCACGTTAAAACAGTGGATGTGGCTCTTAATGAGACATGCCACATTATCACAGGGTGGTCTGTGCCCTACACCACTGGAGAAATTACACTGTTTAGCCGGTATTGCACCACTTGACATCCACCGGGAAATAGCAACCATTAGTGAAAGGACCAAGGTAGTGACATCTCTGGCCCACCCCGTTTGGGTATCAGCCAGCACTCCAATGACTTAAATCAATAAATAGTTTTCTAAGATCTACAGAGACACTCGCTGGAACACCTCAGCAAGCGAGAGTCCAAAAGTGGCAGGCTCAAACCCAGAACCTCAATCAATGGCTGATACCAAATGGGCACACAGAAAACTGGGTGGTTTGTAAGGCGCTGAACAGATTGTGCTCTGGCACCATGAGATGGAGAGCCAACCTTAAGAAATAGGGCTACAAAGTGGAATCCACGACATGCGAGTGTGGAGAAGACCACCTACTGCAATGCAACCTGAGCCCTGCTACATGCACAATGGAGGACCTTCTTATAGCAACACCAGAGGCACTCCAAGTGGCCAGCTACTGGTCAAAGGACATTTAATAAACTACCAAGTTTGCAAACGTTGTGTTTGTTTGTTTTTAATGCAATACAACTGTTTGGTTCGCTCCTGACATAATAAATAAAGAAATAAATAGCAATATCTGAAGGGGCACTTGAGATTAGAAAAAGAAGAATTTGTACGATAATTCTTTAGCATGCAATTATGTAGTAAACTAGTGATTTCAATCACTCCTGATTAAGAATAGGTAACCACCACTCCCACTTAATAAAGAATATAATATACAGTTCAAAAAGCCACACCATATTGAAATAGGACATCATGCAGAAATAAAGAGCAGTTTCCAAAATGATTAATTAATAGACTAGTGTCTAACCACATTTTGCAAACATCCGTTGTCCCACAATACATGGAAACATATTTATCCTATTCTGTATAATCCAGTGACATGACTGTGCCACAGGAAGTGACAAGAGTCAAATTAAGGGTGGTGCTATCTATAGCATAACTGAACACTCCTAGTCATTCAAATCTTTCCATCTCAGTATCCCAATTAAACAAACACACACAAAGAAGGGTTTGCCTATCAATGATATATGCCATAGGAAAGCTGCCCTCCTGGTTAAATATGAAATAATATAGAAAAAAATACAAATATTTGCCAGATTTTCTCATCACTAAAGCACATCAAGAACATACTGTACTTCCATGTGTCATTAAAACAAATCCATTTCAATGAAGCTTTGTATGTCATATGGCTCCCCTATAACCTTTGACTACCAACAAAAGCGTGTGAGTGCTGAAGCATCTTCACAAATAAATCTGAATGGGACACAGTGTTGTATGAAACTAAACATTTAGATTCTCCTAACCACCAATATTTCATTAAAGCACACATTCTGCCATACAATTATTAAGAAACAAAGGCACGTTACTCTCCAAAAGTTGACATCAGTGTGTGGTCAAGGTGACAAAAAGTATTGAGGAAGAACATGCAAACTAGGAAAGGCTGCAGCAGTTTGCTTTTGCGTGAATGTATTTGGAAGAGCTGAGTTCAGAGCAAACTGCTTGAACTTAGTTTACAGTGAGGACCATTGGGAAAAGTAGGAAAAGTCAACAAAGTGGTATTTTAAAAGAATCTGAAAAACTGTTCCTGCATGACAAAAGATTGGACTGGATGGCTCTTGTGGTCTCTTCAGACTTTATGACAGAGACATGACAGTGGATTCTTCCTGCCGATAGAGGCACTGCAAAGAGGTTATTTATTCCTTTTTTCAGTACACTACATAAAGCCTTGTGAGATATTCCCAAAATGTATAAAACATATATGTATGCTGATCTTACCCGTGCCAGCACTTTGGGGGGGGGGGGGGGGTTGGACCACAACTCCCAGAATTCACCAGGGAGCATCGCCAGTAACCATGCTAGCGGAGAGATTCTGTACTTATCATTCAAAGAAGTAACTTCTTCAGGTTCCTGCCCTGACTTTTATGTACTGATTGCAACTTCTGCATAGAAGGCTAAACATATACAACAAAACACAAATGCAGGCTCTGGATACGTGTCCTGTAACATCAACAAACAAAACAAAAAGTGAAACACCACGTCCTTCCACTGGCATAATGAATACATGTCTTAACAAGACACCAAATATACAACTTGCTTCCAATGCAATGAGACTTACTTGAAAGTAAGGATACATAATACTTTACACATACATGTAATTTAAAGATTATTCCAAGAAAAGGATTGTAATGTGATCTGGTAATTAATCAAATTTACAAAAACTCCAAAAAGGGCAAATGAGAATCAAAACAGAAGCAATATTTTGGCAGGGCAGTTGCCAGAAAAAATCAGGCCAAGTCCTATAATTGGGAAGAGCAAAGTTGGTTCCCTCGGGTAGTAGTGTTCTGTGTGTGTGTGTGTGTGTGTCCGGTGCGACTTGAGAAGCAAATCGCTTCTGATGTGAGAGAATGGGCCATCTGCAAGGACGTTGCCCAGGAGACACCCAGATGTTTTGACATTTTACCATCCTTATGGGAGTCTTCTCTCATGTACCTGTATGGGGAGCTGGAGCTGACAGAAGGAGCTCATCCACACTCTCCCTATATTCAAACTTCCGATCTGTCAGTCTTCAGTCCTGATGGCACAAGGGTTTAACCCATTGTACCACCGGGGGCTCCTAGGTAGGAGATAATGATGTAGATCAGTGCATGTCATGACATCACCAGCACTGAAGTAAGGTTCAGTTACCTGTGAAGGTGGCTCTTCTACATGAACAGGAGACAATCTTGAATTAACAAGTCAACACAATTCCATTCAGTATCAAAACCTGAAATGGAAGGATGAGTCCTTGGGATGCCATGGGAAAGGAGGTTAAGAAGGATGTAAAAATGTTTCAAAGTATAAATAGAAATGGTATGAGGAGGATCTGGGTAAAATATGGTTAAAATGGAACTAAACTTGTCTGAAAGTATCAAGATCTTTTGATCAATTTTGTTTTGTTCATACTTGTTTATTGACAGGTTGCATGCTGTCTCTTTCTTGAAATATGTTGGATTTCTTTCCCTTCTCCCCTTCCTTCCATTGATATCATATCCAGTCTTGTTTGCATCTAATTCCATAGTCTTGAGCTGCTTTTCCCAAGTCCTGTCTTGTCACTGCAGGCAACAGGTGGAGATGGACATCTAGATTTTAGTTATGCTAGAAACTTTATCTTCCTCCAGCATCTCTTACCCTGAAATTTGTCTGCCTGGCTGGAGCTAGCATAGTGCAGTGGTTTGAAAGTTGAACTATAACTCGATTCTGCACTTGACCATGAAAATCCATGGGATCACCTGAGGTGGGTCACACACTCTACCCCAGAAAACCCCATGACAGAGTCTCCAGATGTCAGAACTGACTTGAAGACACACAACAACCACAACAATGACAACAACAACCACCAGAGACCTAAAGAAACATAGCAATTATGAAAAAGTTTGGCCACTGCTCCAAGACCTATCAACCCTAACCATTAGCCCAAAGTCAAATTCCAATAAGTTAATAGGTCCACTCACCATAGCAGAATTTAATTAAAAAGTCAAAGCAATTAATTGGTCAAGTTGGCCTTCATTGAGAGAGAATGCCAACATTCTTCCAACTTGAATGGATACATACTGGTGTTGTATGGCACTGGCTGAAATTTGATACTTGGGTTGAAAACGGGTTCTGTCATACTGAAAAGTTAATCTTTTGAAGAAAGTGAAACTTCTTTAACACCATCTGAAATGGAACATGACACTTGTACAAGTATAGTATTCAACTGCTCCAAAAGATTGTGGTCATACTGCCTGAAAGAACTAGTAAAGAGACAAAATACTGCTATTTTGCCACAAAACTGCCAGTGTCTTACAATGTCAGTGAGTAACTTTTCCTTTTTAAAAATTCCATATTGGTTATGTTACTTTGGGGATTCTTACAGTTGTCGTCCTGAAAAGTAACATTTTGAAGCTCAGCATCTATGCACTGCAAACACAAAGAAAGGTATTTGAATGCCCCATAAAAGCAAGCGTTAGACCTTTGTTATATGTAAATGCACAGATGACTCATATGCAGAACATCATGTAAACAGTATACATATGCACAGAGACACGCCAGAGAAAGCTGCTTCTTACCCAGCAAGAACAAGGCAATTTGAGCTTGCCTCCTTCCCTAGAAAGAAACCCACCTCTGCTGAGCAGTTTGAGAGAGCTGGCTTTGCCCTTTGCATTCTACAAGGAACCAGACTGGCTCAGGAGGGATATTGTTCCTTTTTCTAAGCAGAGAGGAGAGCTCCATACATTTGGATTTTTCTATCCTACAAGTGACAACGCAGTTTCTAGAGGGATGAGGGGAGGCCCTTGCTGGCGCCAGAAGCTTCATTGCCCCTGTCAGCTCCGTGCTCTATGGAGCTGAGAGGAGGTCATGAGACTATCCTCTTGCCGCAGTAACCTGCTGAGCTGAGCATTCTTCAGTGCTCTTTTATTTGCAGCTCGGGTGGCAAGTTCACAACCCACAATTATTTTAGATTAGAGCTCTCGTCTTTGTTCTCCCTTTTTGTATTTAGTGAAGAGGTATAGGTAGCAATCTAAAAATAATGTTATTAGCCATGTTAATACGAATGTGCAAGTATTGCTACATTTTTGTGGATAGATGTTATAGTTTGTAAACAATTGCAAGATAAGCAAAAGTCAACAAGACAAAGCTTTCTTATTGAAGCTGATAGCTGAACAAACTATATATCCACCGAGGGGGGATGACAAGTGTAATTATGGCTAATATCGTCCTCTCTAACAAAGCAATTTTAGGTCAGGGAGGGGGAATCTCTGAAGTTAGGTCATATACATCACACAAAAGTAGCTCTCCACCCAACCAGCAAGCTTGAAAGAGAACCCCTATTTAATATGGCAAGAAAGAGTGATGCTAACATGTTTGGGAAGGCTGAACAATTGCCAAGGAGATGGGGAAAAGAAAGGTCAAACACTTCTGCCTTCTTACCCAAATTTTTTTGTGTCTGAGATTTTGCCCAAATAATACTACAAGGGTCACTCAAGATGTTCAGTGGATTCTTGGAATCATCTATGGATGTCAAATTCCTAGTATATACAGTGGCGCAGTAAAATCATGTCCCTTATATAAAATGGTAAAATCAAGACTATGCTGACTAGGGCTGATAAGAGCTGCAGTCCAGTTTCCTTTGGAAGTCATAGGATTCCTTACCTCTGGCTATAGGATCTAATTAACACCATAAGCTTATAGTACAATAGTTAAAACATCCAAATCGATGCATAAGGAAGATATCACCATAAAACAGAGCTGTGTTTATATTCCCACCCAGCCATGGAAACCCACTGGGTAGCCACGGGCAAGTCATACTCTCTCAACCTTGAATGACAGGCAAATTAATTTTGCCAAGAGAACCTTGTAATAGGATCACCTTAGGGCTACCATAAGTTGAAAAAGTCTTGAAGATAAACAACAAAACCAAACACAACAACAACACCCTAAATTATGGTGCTGGTACATGTGAGGAGGATGATATCAGGAAAGGAAACAGCTTTGCCTTTTGTTGTTCCAAAACAGGAGGAAGTAGGAGGCAGAATAGCAGGTATCTACACTAACTATCTGTTGAGAAAGCCACCTCAACCTACTTTATATATGACTTACTAAATAAACAGATGATGATGTTATAATGATCTTATCAGTGATTAAAGTTCTCTATCAATCCATAGATCAAAAAGGAAGTGAAGAAACACTTCTGGTGAATTAGAGTTGTGAGGTAATTGTATCCAATTAATACATTACCAATTTCAGAATCACAGAGCATTGTGGAACTAAGGACTTTAGAATCTCTCCTACACCTCATCGTTCCACTGCGTACAAACCAATCTCCTAACTGGTAGGAATGTCAGATGACATACTCATTTGAAAGAGGTTTGCTTTAAAAATATTTTCCAAAGGAACAGTACATTATTTTATTTATTTATTTAAAATTTTGTACCCCGACCTCCATAGAGGGAGTCAGACAGGCTTACAGCAAGATTCAATGCTATACAATTTAAAAACATCTACGACATATTACAATAAATAAAAAGCCCAAGACACAAAACCACATCGCCACTAAAAACAATTCCACTCGGTATGTAAACGTGGTCATTCATTCAGACTATAGCCAATCTCAGCCTATTCTAGGAAAGCTTCGTTCCACATCCAGGTCTTCACCCACCTCCTAAAGGACAACAGAGAGGGTGCAGATCTAACATCGCTTGGGGGAGAGTTCCATATCCGAGGGGCCACCACAGAGAAGGCCCTCTTTCTCGTCCCTACCAGTTGCGCCTGCAAAGATGGCGGGACCGAGAGCAGGGCCTCTCCAGAGGATCTTAATGTCCTTGATGGTTGGGAGAGGAAAATCCGTCTGAACAGGTAAACAGGGCCAGAACCATATAGGGTTTTATAGGTTAAAACCAGCACTTTGAATTGTGCTCGGAAGCCAATTGGCAGCCAGTGGAGCTGGCGCAGCAAGGGGGTTGTATGCTCCATGTACCCCGCTCCTGTTAGTAACCTGGCTGCCAAGCGTTGGACTCACTGCAGCTTCCAAGCAGTCTTCAGATGCAACCCCACGTAGAGAGCATTGCAGTAGTCTAATCGGGGTGTAACTAGAGCGTGGACCACTGTGGCCAAGTCAGACTTCTCAAGGTACGGGCACAGCTGGCGCACAAGCTTTAACTGTGCAACAGCTCTCCTGGCCACTGCCGGGACCTGGGGCTCCAGGCTCAGCGATGAGTCCAGGATCACTCCCAGACTGAGAACCTGCGCCTTCAGGGGGAGTGTAACCCTATGCCCTGTTTGGCCTTACGACTGACCAGGAGTACCACTGTCTTGTCTGGATTTAGTTTCAATTTGTTAGCCCTCATCCAGTCCGACACAGCAGCCAAGCACCGGTTCAGGACTTGAACAGCCTCCTTAGTAGCAGGTGGAAAGGAGTGACAGAGTTGGACATCATCTGCATACAGATGACATTAGTCTGTTCTGGCAAAATAAATAAAATGCTGACACAAACCCACACACTAAACATCGACTCTTGATATGGTTCAGTTGCAAGCAAAACATGGATGGCTCAGTTGGTATTCAGTTGAGCATAGTGTTTTTGGAAATAAATCTCTGGATTCAACACCAACATTGTGGTGGTGCAATGGGTTAAACCCTTGTGTCAGGTGAACTGCTGACTTGAAGGTTGGGTTGCTGACCTGAAGGATACCGGTGAGCTCCCATCTGTCAGCTCTAGCTTGCAGGGGCATGAGAGAAGCCTACCAACTAACACATCCAGGCATTCCCTGGGTAACATATCTGAATATGTTCTCACACACCAGAAGCAACTTGCAATATGTTCTCAATTTGCTTCTGACACTATTTTTTTTAAAAACCCAACAAAATGCCTGCTATAAAAGAGGCCACTGATCTAATTTTGTGAAGAGTGTTGAAGCCAGCTCCAGATCAACAATAAATTATCCATTGCTTTTCTACTAGGGCTACATGACAAAAATGAAATATAACCCTCTGTCTTTATACTATTACTTTTCAAGTTCCTGAAAAAAAGTTGGTTTCTGCATAGCTAACTGTGTGTCCTGCCAGAAAACAAACAAGAGCTCTTATGATTTTGTTGTCAGGCTCTTTTCACTTTTCGCCAGAAAGAGACAGTACACTTTTCTTCTAACTGGGGAAGGACATATCTTTGTAGAGAAATTCCCATATGAAGCCAAAGGTAAAAACCTCATTTAATAACTTGAAGTTATTTGAATGGTAGATTAGGATGCTGCAAGACCAGTTTCTGAATCTCTGTTTGCTGGTGGAAACTCAGCAAGGTGACCTTGGATGAGTCACTCTCTCTCGGCCTCTGAGGAAGGCAAGGATAAACCTCCTCCGGATATATTTTACCAGGAAAGCTCTGTGATTGGTATGCCTAAAAGTTGACATAAGTTTAAAAATGACTTAAAGGCACACAATTACAATATGTTACAGAGAAGGAAGAAAAGAATGAAGAAAGTCTATTAGTTTGGGGGTAAGCCACTTTGTATAGACCAGAAGTTGTAGGATTACGGCTCCCATAATTTCAGATCTTTTGTTGACTAGAGGCAAAAGGAAATGAAATAGAAAAAAATGTAGAAGGCTCTAGACTGCCTTCCACTGACTTCATTGACTGTCCCTATTCTCAGTTGTCTTTCCTGAAAGATATAAAGTAAGATTTCTACCTTTGCTTGGCATCATTTGTGGCAACTTTATTTGTGGCCTAATATGAAAATAGATAAATGCCAGCAATGGGAATGTGGCGCAGCTGGCTGGGAGTCAGCTGCATAAGATCTCCACTGACTGGAAGGTTATGAGTTCGGACCTGCCCGGGTGAGCTCTCGACCAATTGTGTAGCTCGTTGTCTGTCTATATATGTTGTTTGTCTATGGCATTGAATGTTTGCCTGAATATGTGCATTGTGATCCGCCCTGGGTCCCCTGCAGGGTGAGAAGGGCGGAATATAAATGATGTAAATAAATAATAAAAATGTTGGAAATAGCGTTAAAGGGGCCCTTTGCAACTCTTGATCTACCAAGCCACAATCCATGGAGAAGAGGTTAATAGACATCCTTCTTTTACTGTTTGCCCAGAGCTGAAGGGGAAACAGAGTACCTAACTGTCAGGTACTTGGAAGCTCCATTTTGTTTATAGGATGTTATCCAGAGCCATGAAAGGTTACTTTATGAATTAAGTTCCCAGAATCCCCAATGGCCATGGTTGTATAGGATTCTGGGAGCAAGAGTCTCAGTAGATAATTTGTATAGCCTCAAGCTGTCCTGATTTTTTTCAACTGATTTAAAAATGTCTCTCTTCTTCTTTCCATTTTCCTCTTGTGTTCTCAACTTGCTTCAATTGCTAGAAAATTAGTTCATAATAATAAAAAAGTATATATAATAATAAATCTTTATATCTTGCTTTTCTCCCTTGGCCCCCTTGGTGCCGCAGTGAGTTAAAACCACTGAGCTACTAAACTTGCTAGACTTAATGGCAGGGAAAACCTTTATTTTTATCTTTCTCCCTCATGAGGCCCAAAGCAGCTTACAACATATTAAAATCATATAAGGTAAAGGTTTTCCCCTGCCATTAAGTCCAGTTGTGTCCGACTCCGGGGGTCGGTGCTCATCTCAATTTCTATCTAAGCCAAAGAGCCAGCGTTGTCCATAGAGGAGGGGCGAGGTGGTCTCCGAGGGCTCCCCACTATCCTGTGGGGTCCCCCAGGGGGCCATTCTCTCCCCTCTGTTATTTAACATC
Organism: Anolis apletophallus; assembly: GCA_030556195.1. Taxonomy (NCBI): domain Eukaryota; kingdom Metazoa; phylum Chordata; class Lepidosauria; order Squamata; family Anolidae; genus Anolis; species Anolis apletophallus. Next base: position 38,153,469 of record JARBWK010000005.1, read on the forward strand.
TACATGCAGCCGCTTGCACAGCTGGTGTGGAGTTATGGGCTGGAGTGTCACCAGTACGCTGACGACACCCAGCTCATTCTGAGGATGGAGGGCAGGCCGGGTTCCGTCCCCGATAATTTCCAACACTGCCTCGAAGCCGTTACTGGATGGCTGCGAGCCAGTAGGTTGAGGGTGAATCCGGCGAAGACGGAGATCTTGTGGCTGGGTCGCCCGGGTGATGTAGATGTCCAGCTTCCGAGCCTGGACGGTGCGGCGTTATGCCCATCGCCTTCCGTAAAGAGCCTGGGGGTCCATTTGGACTCCCAGCTGACCATGGAGGCCCAGGTCTCTGCGGTCAGCAAGATCACTTTTTTTCACCTGCGACAGGCAAGGAGGCTGGCCCCCTATCTCTCCCGGAACGATCTGGCCACGGTGATCCAAGCCACGGTCATCTCAAGGCTGGATTACTGCAACGCGCTCTACGTTGGCCTCCTCTGTCAGTGACCCGGAAGCTCAGGCTAGTGCAGAACACTGCCGCCCGGCTCCTGTCTGGCATGCCAGCTGGCGCCCACATAACACCTGTTTTGCAGGATCTGCACTGGCTGCCAATTGAGCACCGGATCACCTTCAAAGTGTTGGTTCTTACCTTTAAGGTCTTACACGGCCTGGGACCAGCGTATTTGAGGGACCGTCTCACCCCATATTGCCCTCTGAGATCACTTCAGTCTGAGGACTCCAATCTCCTGGAGATACCTTCAGCTAAACTCGCAAGGTTGACTGCTACCCGCCGGAGGGCGTTCTCTGTCATAGCTCCTACGCTGTGGAACGCCCTCCCGGCCGGAACTCGGGCTATGAAGGACTTGCTCCCGTTTAGACGGGCCTGTAAAACATATTTGTTTAAGCAGGCCTTTGGTGAGTAAGTCCTGCCCATGCCCCGCCATCTATTCGCCCTTTTGAGGATGATGCGCTGTTCATTGTTTTAACTGTTTTATTAATTGCTATACTGCTGTTGTTTTAAATGTCTTTTAACTGCTTATTGCCTGTATTTTACCTTGCCCTTCGGCTCCTGTAAGCCACCGCGAGCCTCGGGGAGTCGGCGGCATAGAAGCCCGAATAATAAATAAATAAATAAATAAATAGACACCTCCAAGGTCATGTGGCCGGCACGACCGCATGGAGCACCCTTACCTTCCTGCCGGGGTGGTACCTATTGATCTATTCACATTTGCATGTTTTCAAACTACTAGGTTGGCAGAAGCTGAAACTGAAAGGGGGAGCTCACACTGCTCCCTGGATTCGAACCTGCAACCTTTTGGTCAACAAGTTCAGCAGCTCAGTGGTTTAATCCACTGCGCCACCTGGGGCTCCTTAAAATCATATAAAAACAGTCAAAATACATTGATAATACAAAACATCATAAAATAAGCAATTTGAAAACAACTATAATATACATTCACATTCATGTGGCATCATGCTGAGTTATATTGCACTTTGCTCCTGTCCATAACATTATTGCGTTTCCTGTCACTCTAGATTAATTTCCTTCACTAAAGGCCTGTCTAAACAGGGAATATTTAATTTCCTTCACTAAAGGCCTATCTAAACAGGGAAGTATTTAATTGGTTCTTAAATGAAGAAATGGAGGGAGTTGTTTTAATTTCTTTTGGAAGGATCGGGGCAGCCTCCAAAAAGGCCCTCTCCCTCATGGATGTCAGCCACATTTGCAATGGTGGAAGTGAGAGTAGGGCCTCCCCTGAAGATCTTAAAGAACAGGCCGGTTGATATGAGGAGATGTGGTCAGATAAGTAAGTTGGACCTGAACCGTTTGAGCTCTATTAACTCAACAGAGTGAGAGAAGGACGAACATTTTCCTTTCCCAATAGGCTCAGAAAAAGCAAATTGCTACAGGTTCCCTTAGAATGTGATTTCTTCCTTATTACTGTAATAATGTTTGCCACCTTGACCACACACTAACCTTGTTTGATCTTGTGTTTTTACAAATTTTAATCTGTGAAATGTTGGAGGGAATTATTTTTTCAAACCACTCTCTATATGAATTTAGTCAGATTGCAATTTATAGTCTGTAAGAACAGTGAAAAGTCTCTCTCTCGGCATTACTTCGCGAACGAAGATTCTTAGGAAGGACTCATCCCATGATTTTTACAAGCGTGTTGATGACTAAAAAGGCCAATCTGAGATAGGCAAGTTTGGTTGCAGAAAGCACAGCAAAAAGTCTCCTTGGGTGATGTTGTTTCCAAATTGCGGTTCTTTCTGCATTGTCATTTCTCTTCGAGACCCATTCGATGTGTTTCCTCGAAAGAGGCCGCAGCATTGTGGATAGTGCACCTCCATGCCTCCCGATGTGAGGCCAGGGTGGACCATTGTTGGTGATCAATCTGGCAGAGACTTGAGATGTTGTTCCTTATATCTCTTTTTGGGGTTGCCTCTCTTGCGCTGACCTGTGGCGAGTTCACCATAGAGTAGTATCTTAGGGAGGCGGTGGTCCTCCATCCTAGAGACGTGCCCTGCCCAGCGCAGCTATGTTCTCAATAGCATGGCCTCAATGCTGGTGATCCCTGCTTACTCAAGGACAGCACTTCACTAAGAGCAGCGATGTCAATATTAAGCCGTGATAGTTCATGGGCTATTAGAGCAAAACGACGCTCAGGACATCCACTATCTGCAGAATCTTGCATGGTTCTGATGTTCCAGCATGCAAGTGTCAGTTTATTTGCACCTTTGCAGGCAGATGTTGGCCTTTGTTTCTTTGTCTTTGTTCAACCGCATCGGAAGATGCCCGTTGGCCGCAGCTAGCCAACCGGGTAGATGGAGATGAGCTTTCATTAGGCCACCCTTTCTAGGCCCCTCTCCATATGGAGCAAGCAGTGCTCTCCTTAAAAAAGGCTGCTTAGTCGTTCAGGACTGTCATCTCCTGGGTCAGTCTCAAGCGACCAAAGTCCGGAACCACCTGCATGCAGGATTTGGTCTGCAGCTTCCAGTGCATCTTTACACCTGCCGTTTCGTCCCTCGCCTATCGCTACAGGGCTTTTTGGAAGTTGGATGTGTCCTTCGAGCCTGTGCAATGGATTTTTTTGGTGGAGCACAGCGTGCACAGAACTGGCCTCACCCTTTAAACCAAAGGTTCGTCTGCCGGGGCCTAGCAAGCTTGGACGGTGGCAGCGAGGTCCTCAGGTCGTAGGTTTGGTTTGGGTTTCCTTCTCTTAGATGGTTGAGCTTACACGGTTAGACGAGCACCATCTGCCTGGGTTTGAAATTAGTTTTCCTTCTCTTAGGATGGTTACCAAAAGGCTAGAGAGCCCATCCTGCCCTTTGACGCTCTTTGTCAGACCCTTCGGTTGTGATCTGTCTGGCATGGGAGGCCTCCCGGTGGCAATTATGCCACCGCCAGCATAGCTCACAACTTCATTAGGGTACGCAAGCCTCTCCCCCACTGCTAGGGGGACGCCAATGGAGAGGACAGTGAAAAGTATACCTTAATCTAATGGCACTGTCTGAAATGGTTTGTAAAGTTGGGTTGTTCTGTGATATAGGAAAAAGCAATGTTTTTGAAAGGAGGTGTGTTTAAAGGGAGGCAATCTATCTGCATAGCTCAAGCTGGCATGGATATTGCACAGGGGGAACATAAGAAGATGCAGTGAGATAAGATAGAAAGCCTGAACCTTTTTCTGGTACACACTCACAGCCTAACTCAATAGGCTTTAGACATCACACAGAAATTCCCACAAACCTCAGCAGCAGAGAAAGAGAACAACTAGAAAGGAAAAGTCTAGATACAGCAGAAAGATCAAATTCAGACAGAAAACTCAGAAGTTGTAAGAAGATGATGGTTCTGTGAAGGATATGTATATTATGGGACAGCTAGGCATCTTGATGTCCCCCAGAGATCAGTTATAATAACTCATATCAACCCTAGACAGTATGATCAATTGTCAGAACAGAAGGGGCTTCATTCCATAACAATTAAGTAGTGGAATATAAATCCAATACTACCAAGGAGTATTAGATTTATACTCCTCCATTATTCAAAGAGCTCACGAGTACCATATAAAGTCCATCACTTAATCCCACACAACCAAAGGTTAGGCTTTGAGGCAGAAGATGGAAATATTTTTATCTATAACTCCCATAATCCTCGCTAATATGACCACTGGGGAGCAGTGGGGGTTGCAGTCCAAAAAATAACACTTCCAAACTCTGCTTTGAAGCCCCATAGGATAGCACAGGAGCAATTACTTTTGCTCAGTTTAACTTCCCTTTTAGGGTACTTGTGTAACAATTAAAGCAGTGGTTCTCAACCAAGTACTTTGGCCTACAACTCCCAGAAATCCCAGCCAGTTTGCCAGTTGTTAGGATTTCTGGGAGTTGAAGGTCAAAACATCTGGGCACTCACAGATTGAGAATCATTGAATTAAAGCAAAGTAGGATATGTATGACACTGAGATTTTTGTAATACATATAAATAAATCACCTGTAGCAGATTGATAATGCGTGTTCCCATTTGACTATCATTAGTAAACAATGATATACTGGTAACTTTCTACCATTCATAACAAAATTAGATTAAATAACACTTTAATCTCACTGATATTAAGACCACTCCTAATAAAGTATAGTTTAAAGCCCAACAGAATGGCCATATTCCCCTTCAACAGGACATCACAGTGAAGTATTTTGACATACACAACTCTAACTTCCCAGTGTATACACTGTGCTGAGTTTCCAAGTAGCTCACTAAAGCAGATCACATTCAATGCCACAAACAGTCACTAATAACTATGTAACAAATACAAAAAAATGCTTTTGCTGCTACTTGCCCTTTAGCTGAAATTACCTGGAATGCTTTCAGTCTCACTTTAGCAGTTCCTGAACTTTGAAGCAGACTCGGTGTTCAGATCCAACAAGCTACTACCAACAGATACATCTTTCTTTTATTCCACCCACTTACCTGATGTTTCCTGTTTTCCTCATACCTGAGCAAGAGGGAGGAGTCTGTACAAGAAGCATCACATGGTTGCTGCAATGTGAGCCTATCAGGAATCTAGACTTCCTTTCATTAAACAATTGATAGCAGGCAGCTTGCCAAAAAGACAGCTTTTGAATACTTCCGCTGAACCTGCGTTCCTATATGCACACACATCAGAACTAACACTTTCCATTTTGTAAGCCAGAGGCTCTCTGCTATTTTTTATTATCATTTTTTAGGTAACAGCTTTAAATACATTTTTGAAATAATAATTGCTTGAGATTTTGTGGGGTGACACAGACTGGACCTTCTGTCTGTTACTGTATGCCTTCAAATCATTTATGGCTTATGGTGAACTATAAAGCAAACCTACCATGAGGTGTTCTTGGCAAGATTTGTTCAGAGTAGGTTGCTCTTACCTTCTTCTGAGGCTGGGAGAGTGTGACTTGCCCATGGTCACTCAGTGGGTTTCTAAACAGGGATTCAAACCCTTGCCTCCAGAGTTGTAGTCCAATGCTCAAACTACTGCATCATATTGTCTCTGCGTCTCCTTGTATTGGGTCTCCAAGAATGATTTGTGTTATAAACTCGTTGATGGACGATTATTTTATATGAACAGTGCAATTTTATGCTTGTCTATTCAAAAGTAGATGCCACAGGGTTTGGGGTTCCCTGGATATACTCAAGTATAATCTGACCCACATATAAACTGAGGCACCTAATTTTACCACCAAAAAAATGGGGAAAGGTTTTGACTCGAGTATAAGCCAAGGTGAGAAATGCAGCAACTACTGGTAAATTTCAAAATAAAAACAGATACCAATATAATTACATTAATTGCAGCATTAGTAGGCTAAATGCAGGCATGTATCCAGGGGGGGCTAAGGAGGCTTCAGCCCCCCCCCCCCCGAAATTCTCATGGTGGTCTGCGAAAAGGCCTTACTGGTACATTATTTAAACTGTTATGTTTATTCATATCATGATCTGATCACATGCTCATTATATCCCACATTAATGGGGTTATTGGGATAACAATACAAAAGGTTTGCTAGGGTAGACCCTCTTCCACCCAGTCTCAGCCCCCGACCAACCAACCCCCCGAATCAAAATCCTGGCTACGGCCCTGGCTAAATGTTTTCGAATATTTACATAAAACTGCAATTTAAGATAAGACTGTCCAATTCTGATTAAACTATTATTCTAACCTTCTTCAGTGTAAATATGCTTATGTATCCTTCAAATAATAATAAAGAGAATAAAATAGTAAATGTAATAACATAATAGAGTAAAATAATGGAAATGTATTAATAATAGTAATAATAGAATAAAATAATAAATGTAATAAAAATAATAGAGTAAAATACATGCAATAATAATAAGGTAAAATAATAAATGTAATAATAAATAGAATAAATAATACATGTAATAATAGAGTAAAATAATAAAAGTAACAAAAACAGAGTAAAATAATAAATGTAACAATAACAATAATAAAGAGAAAATAATAAATGTAATAAATAAATATAATACTAATAATAGAGTAAAATAATAAATAACCTTGCCTCGAATATAAGCCGAGGGAAGCTTTATAGCCTAAAAAAGGGGTTTTTTCCAGAAAGGGTTAGCTTTCTGCTTCTGACAAGAGCCAAGAAGTATAATTTTTTCATGGATGGGGAAGAATTTAATTTTACCACAAGATGGCGACAGTCTATTTCTACTTACACTCGCTGTGTGAGTTTTTAAACAAAGAGTAATATGAGGATCAGTAGCCACAAAAAGTATCCTTTTTCGATACACTGCATGCAGGAAAATATACAGATGCAATATTATGATATTAGTGTTTTGCAACTAAAACAACGTAGTTTTTTGAAAACAGTGTAAAGATTATATAAATGCTTACTAAGAGGTAGGCACATTGTTTTGAATTTTAGGATGTTTATTTCTAAGTAAAGGGAGACTGGATTGTCAACGAACATACCCAAATTTAGGCCAAGCAATCGACCAACAATACCCATGTTTAGGCCAAGCAATATAGCTATAACAATAAAAATCTTGACACAACTTGAAAACTAACATTTTATTTCAGGCAAATATTCAGGGACTTTAGCTCACATAGAATCATAGAGTTGGAAGAGATTTTTGTGGGCCATCCAGTCCAACCCCCTGCCAAGAAGCAGGACAATCTCGTTCAAAGCAGATAGATCAGTGTTGTCTAAGTTGGCAGCTTATGCAAACTAACAAAACTATGTACAGTGTTCCCTCGCTACTTCGCGGTTCGCTTATTGCAGACTCGCTGTTTCATGGATTTCAAAAAAATATTAATTTAAAATATGTATCATGGTATTTTCCCCGTTTTGTGGGGCTTTGCCGCCATTGCTCTCCAAGGCGCTTTCCCTCCTCAGTCCTCCCTCCAGCCTTGAAGGGCCTTTCCTTCCTTTCCTTTCCTTCACTTTATTTTAAGTTTATAAAGACTTAAAATAGTGTATAACTACTAAAAAAATGTATAAATATTAAAATAAATAGAGTATCCCTGCATCATGGTTTTTCATTTATTGCGGGAATCTAACCCCAGCAATAAGTGAGGGAACACTGTATTGTCGAAGGCTTTCATGGCCGGAATCACTGGGTTTTTGGTCTGATGGCCATGTTCCAGAAGCATTCTCTCCTGATGTTTCACCTGCATCTATGGCAGGCATCCTCAAAGGCCTCACGACCTCTGAGAATGCCTGGCATAGATGCAGGTGAAATGTCAGGAGAGAATGCTTCTGAAAAACTTACAACAACCCTAACAAAACTATCGTCCCAGAACAAGAACTCAATTTATTTGATTGTTTTTAAATAGGAAGCTCAGAATAACAAATCCACTGGCATTAGACCACTATTGTCCAACTCTGAGGCTCACATTTAGTGAGAATATATAACCACGACTTCATTTAGATAACCTCTTAGTAAGTTAGCAACTGAGTAGTTCATGATAATAATAGAAAGGTTTATGGCTGAACTCTAGCAGACCCTACTGAGAGGTACAAAGGGGGACACTGGGCAAATCACATTCTCTAAACCTCAGATTAGCACAAAGGTAAATCTGCTTGGAACAAATCTTGCCCAAAAAGAAACCCCAACAAGTTTGCCAAACCTTAGAAACAATCTGAAGGCACACAAAACAACAACAACTTAGTAGGTTGATGAGTTCCACAAACCATTGAGATGATACTTTGAAGCTGTGGTGTCTAAAAACTGCTAGGTCTGAGGGTGCAGCTACACTGTATGACACCACTTTAACTGTTATGGCCCAATGATATGGGATCTTTCTATTTTTATAAGACACTAGCATGCTTTGGCTGAAAAGGCTAAAGCTCTTGTAAAACTACAACTCCCATGATTCACCTGCATTGAGCTATGTCAATTAAAGTTGTGTCAAACTGCATTAATTATACAGTGTTAATGCACCCTGAGTTATATTTTAACACAATCAACAAGGCCCTACTGTTCCTTTCTGCCTTAATTACTGATGGGGCAAGTAGGGATAGTTCACCTTTACAAAGCCTGGAGAAGTTATGTTTTGCACTACAGCTTTCAGAATCCCCCAGTCAGAATGGCTAGTTGCTGTGCTAGCTGCTATTTGGGAGCTTTGAAGGGCAAAATGCAAAGACTCAATAAGGGTTTAAACCACTTCTTCAGTTGCACTACAAATGCATTTTAGAATAATGAAATACTCAATCTGAGATTTCAATGAGCAACTGTTGGTCAGAATAGAGAATACTGGACTAAAAGGAACAATGGTTCGCAGGACTTATATCCCTAATACCCCCGAACAATTCTTCCCTTAATGCGAGGCAAAATTCTGTCCTGAAAAGTTTTATCAGGTTGACAGTACAGCTATAGCACTATCCTATGGAACCCTGGAATCTGTAGTTTGCTAAAGCACCTCACCAAACCACAAGCCCCAAGATTCTGTAGGCATGGGTATTGAAGTGGAATAAAATTACTATGAGACCTGTTGATAGAATATTGTGAAGAGCCCTCACTCATTAGATTTCTATAAATCAAGGTCAACTTGATGGCAACTAAGAACAAAATTGTTATGGCAGTGCAGAGTAGATACACTATAAATCTGGAATCATGCAGCCTGTGAGTTGTATGTGGCCAAGTACAGCCTCTGAGGTTTCCCAGTGCCAATCTTCATGATATATAGGGTTTTCAGGCTTCAGCTTTTTCCATCAGAATAAAAGGTGCTGTTTGATATATATGTGAGTTGTCCCTTCCACTTTTTATGGCACGAAATATTGGCATACACACATTTTTGTATCGGGATACATTTTGAGTCGTGCTCTCGAGCAGCATGTTTTACTCGGCTAAAGCAATTGCCAAACTTATCTGTACTCACCTCATTAACTATATTGTGCTATTTCATTGTCTTGCAGGCCTTTGTTCTGTTGCAGGACACTCCTGCTTCTTCATTGCTCCCTTCTTCCTCTTTTTTTGCTCATACAGCTGTTTAATCTAATTGGCAGAGATGACCCACATGATTCTTGTTTGTTTCTTAGGTTCTCTGAAGTCACTGCTTGGGACATAAAATCTGAGCCAAGGTCACATGGGTTGTTACAGCCAGTATAAATCAAAGAATGGGTGGCTTGATAATAGTAAAGCCAAAGGAGAAGGAAGACTAAATAGAAAACAAGGGCTGAAAACACGAATACTGGCAGATTGGGCTTTTTAAAACACTTTTAAAATTAGTATGAGACAGTTTGGCTCTAAAGTTAGTATAAACACATAACTTCCTGCTGGCTTATATTAATAGTATATGGAGCAGAATTTGGAATATTGCCTTCCTGTTTGAACTTTAAATATCTGAAGGCGCCAGATTCTGCCTGATCTTGGAAGTTAAGCAGGAGCAGCTCTGGTTAGTACTTGGATGTGAGACTGCCATTAACCAAATTGAGAGCCAGCATTATGTAGTGATTTGCGTATTGGATTAGGAGTCTTGGAAGTCCATTCATACCAACCACTTAATACAGGGGAAAGTGGCAAAGGTAGAAATAAAGCCCTGGAACTGATTTAAGGCCTCAACAGTCCTTCTATGCACAAGAGAGTTTGGCTCCAGCCCGATTTCATTATGCAATTTGGTTGTCACTGCAATATTGAGTTCTTCCAGAGTGCTACATGGGCCAATGAAACATGCAGGAGTTGAAGACAGGAACAGAAATGGATTTATTCAGCTCTTACCAGAGTGGACACTGAGGAACAGCAGTTCCCAAATCCAACATTATTTACAAGTACAGTCATGGGTATTATATAGAAAATGTACAGGCATTTGTGAACCTGAAGAACTGAGATGGTGGATGCTTATTTCAGGATCTGTAGTTTCATTGGGTGAAGAGGCTCGCCCATTCCTGGCTGCTGGTTGTCTGAGAATTTAAAGATCTGGGAATCAGTGGTCTGACAGGAATTTCAATGAACTGGCACTGGTTGAATTTGAAGTTGTCTGCTGTCTGGTGTTTCTGCCTCTTTGGGAGGGTCTGGAAATGGAATGAAGGCAAGGTTGGGAGATAATGGGTGTTTTACAGGATTATCCCTGGGGATGTGATTCCCAGGCTTGGGATAATTGGATTTCTGGATGTCTTGAAGGGTTCAGGGATTTAGAGACAATGGGTGTTTGGGTGCTCTGAAAAGAGATGACAAAGGAGCAAGAAGGTAGGTCGATGTTTTTTGTTTTTCTGTTTAGTTGGGGATTTTTTGAGGCAGGGTTAACCAGCGGGGGCTTATTGTGATGGTAGAAGTACGGGGATATATGTGGTGTTTGTACAACTTAGGGCCAGACCTTGCAAGAGAGGCTCTGTTTGTTTTGGGGAGAGGTGGCGGCAGGGGGGGTAGGCAATTTATCCATTCCTTGTTTTGGAGGTCTCCTGATTGATAACATGGTCTACACCCACACATGCTGCTGCACATTCCAGGCCCTATTTCGAAGTACCACGTGATTTTGCTTATCCCAGTGTAAGGCCCTTAAAGCATTTGTGAGCATTCATGTTGTGCATCATTTAAACATTGTTTTCAAAATCCACATTAAGTGATCAGTTTAGATGTGCCCCAGGGTTCAAACCCTTGCTTGGTCAAGGAAACCCACTTGGTGACCATGGGCAGTTCACACTCTCTCTGGCCCCATCTACACTGCCATATATTCCAATATCTGATCCCAGGTTATTTGCCTTATATGGCGGTAGTGGGCCCCCTAGTGGCGCAACAGGTTAAACCACTGAGTTGCTGAACTTGCTGACTAAAAGGTTGGTAGTTCGAATCCAGGGAGTGGGGTGAGCTCCCACTGTTAGGCTCAGCTCCTGCCAACCTAGCAGTTCGAAAACATGGGAATGGGAGTAGACATGCAAATAGGCCACATGACCTTGGAAGTGTCTATGGACATTACTGGCTCTTCGGCTTAGAAATCGAGATGAGCACCAACCTCCATAGTCGGACATGACTAGACTTAATGTCAGGGGGAACCTTTACCTTTACTATGGCAGGACTCATATAATCTGGTTAAAAGTAGATAATCGGGGATCAGATACTGGAGTATATGGCAGTGCAGATCCACAAAGGAAAGCAGTGGTAATTTGCTTCTGAACAGTATTTACTAAGAAAACCCTCAAGATAGATTAGTCTCTGAGTTACCATGTCACAAACAAGTTAAACTCATTACTATGCCTACTACCGTGTTCCCCGAAAGTAAGACAGCGTCTTACTTTCGTTTGACCCGCAAAATCCCCACGGCTGGCTTGGCTGGGCCGGAATCCTCCTCCTCTTCCTCCTCTTCTTTCCAGCGGCGCCTTCCATCCTTCTCTTCCTCCCAGCAGCGCCTTCTCCCTCTCGCCGGTTCCGCCCCTCCCTTTAGTGAAGGGAGGAGGCGGAGCCGCCCGGCGGCGAGAGGGAAGAAAGCGCCGCCAGAGTCCCGCCCGCACGGCGGCTCAGGCGTTTTCCCGCCGCCGCCCCGCCCGCCGCGCTCCAAACGTCGTCGCTCTATCACGCCCCTGTCTCTCTTCCCTTTCCATTCCTTTGTCCAAGTAAGGGGGGGGAAAGCCAGGACATGATATCGCGGCGACGACGCGTCGCTTTGCCACGCCTCTGGCTCTCTTCCCCCACCCTTCCTTGGAGGCCTGGCAGAAAGGTGCGCCGCGGAGGTGTGCCGCGGCCGATGGGCCGGTGGCGGCGGTGGCGGCGGTGGCGAGGAGGAGGTACGGCTTACATTCGGGGTACGGCTTATATAAGCCGACCCCTCTGACACCCCCGATACAGCTTACAATCGGGGGTGTCTTATTTTCGGGGAAACACGGTACTTCTGCTAGGCTGCCATAAAAGAAAGTGCATCTCCCTCCACGCTGCTGTGCCACCCTTTCTCTTTCTTTCTGCTTTTTTGCACTCCTCCAGATTGGAGGGAATCCCCACTGAGAGAAGGAGGAAGAGGTGGAGGGCTTTCCCAGCCTCACCACTTTCCCCCCAGGGAGATTGATAAATAGCTATATGAACTGCAGAGAGGCACAGTTAGGGGAAGCTTGTCAAAGGGTGCCGTTCTCTCTCTCTCTCTCTCTCTCTCTCTCTCTCTCTCTCTCTCTCTCTCTCTCAGCTGGCTTTGAAAGGGAAGCTGATTTTCTTTAGCAGAGGCTTTTTCCCTCAAAGAGGTGATTCAGCAAATAGTGACATAAGGGAAAAGCAGAAACACAAACTCCTAGCCGGTTTTCCTCTGGAATGTAAATTTCCTGCAATGAAACACAAACTTTCTTCTTCTTCTCCCAAGGGTGACTAATTTCAAAATGCCAAGATCAGACTGTATGTTTTTGGATAAGAAGGGAAAGCCCACCAAAACACTTGGATATCCCAGATATATAAACCTCACTTGCCTAGTTTCCAACAGACCTCACAACCTCTGAGGATGCCTGCCATAGATGTGGGCGAAACATCAGGAGCGAATGCTTCTGGAACATGGCCATACAGTCGGGAAAACTCGCAGCAGCCCAAGCCATCAAATACTTATCAAAAATGTGTTGTTGTTGCTTTCTTGCTACAGCTAAAATTAAATTAAACTAGATTGGAAGATTTGAGAATGATGGAAGATCAGGAAATATTTTTGCACTGAACTAAAAATAAAGAAAGTAAGTTGGCACTGTACACATGCTTCCCTGTGGGGCCAAGTCTCATTTAACTCAATGAGCATTACTTCTGAGTAGACCTCTGTAGCAATACTTTGTAAATTACATTAATGAAAGCAATGGAAATTCTCCCTGAGTAATTTCAAAGATAATATTTAGTCTTGCAGTGTTCTAATAATTACATTGAAATGTTTCCTTCGCGAAAAAGGAATGGCAGTGATCCAGACAGCAATGCTAAAATTATAATTTTTAATGTACGTTCTTATAACATTTGAAAATGACAAGCACACGTATGTATTTTTAAATTTTCATTTTATGCTGGCTTTTTCCAAGGGTAGAAGCCAAAATAGTTCACAGAAAGAATTAGCTAAAACCTAGGAATAAAATTTAAACATGTGTTGTTGAAGGCTTTCGTGGCCAGAATCACTGGGTTGCTGTGAGTTTTCCAGGCTGTATGGCCATGTTCCAGAATCATTCTCTTCTGGTGTTTCATCCACATCTCTGGCAGGCATCCTCAGAGGTTCTGAGGTCTGTTGGAAACTGGACAAGTGGGGTTTCTATATCTGTGGAATGTCCAGAGTAAGAGAAAGTGTGAATGTTGCAATTGGCCACCTTGATTAGCACTGAATGGCCTTTCTGCTTCAAAGCCTGGATGGCTGCTGTCTGGGGGAATCCTTTGTTGGGAGGTGTTAAGTGGTCCTGATTCTTTCATGCCTGGAATTTCCCTGTTGTTTTTTTAGTGTTGTTCTTTATAAGCCCCCTCTCCCCCGATATTAAGTCCAGTCATGTACGACTCTGAGGGCTGGTGCTCATCTCCATTTCTAAGCCGAAGAGCCGGCACTGTCCATAGACACTCCAAGGTCATGTGACCTTATACTCGATTCAATACATTTTCCCAGGTTTTTTGGTAAATTTAGGTGCCTTTGGTAATATTCGGGTTGGCTTATACTTGAGTATATATGGTATGTTACATTGTTACAGGAGAGATACAGACTGAAGCAAAATTAGCTCTGTATCGGTTTTCTGAAGCCGCTGAAAGAATACCAGGATTAAAGGAAAATATCCACAACCCTATACTGGATTTTAATAGAAGTGTTAGAAGTGTCAGGACTAGATTGTCTCTTAAGGCGTGCCAGCACATGTCCCTGTTTGCACCACTGTTTAAAGCAGATCTTCAGGATCAGGCAGTTGAACATCATTGCTTGCCTAAAATCAATGGAAGTCTTTCCAGTGACTCAGGCACAGAGGAAAGACTCTAGCTGGGCATGCACAAATACATCATTAACTAAACAGGTCATGCTGGGAACCTATCCTCAAATGAAAACAACAGGGTTGCAGGAAGCACATTGGTGCATAGCTTTATTTATAAAGTCTCATGCATATGATTCTTCCGAAGTGTTCTCAAGATAAGGAGCGCCTGGTATTATTTATTGGCACTGGTTTGATTGTATGATGTAGTATGTTGATTTAAAAAGAAACCAGGGTTTGCTTTCCAAATGTGTACTCACCTGAAAGTTAAGCTATATTAAATGCAATGAGATGACCAAATGTACTTAGTTGTTGTAAGTTTTTTTGAACTGTATGGCCATGTTCCAGAAGCATTCTCTCCTGATATTTCACCTGCATCTATGGCAGGCATAATAAGATGTATTAAGAATATGCCACTTTCTAAATCATAATAAGACCGTAGGCTCATACAAAGAGTTTTTAACATTTTATATTCGTACATGAATTGTCATCTATTTGTATATTGTTCTTGTATTTATATGTATGCATTTTCATTGTGTTTATTGTTGATGTTTGCATTTTTGTTTTATTGTAATTTGTTGTTTTGACTTGGCCTCATGTGAGCCGCCCCGAGTCTCTTTGGGGAGATGATGGCGGGGTATAAATAAAGATTATTATTATTATAAAAAGCAGTACAAAATAAAACATTATACTAACATATTACAGATATGCCTACTTTGTACTCTGCTTCTTGCAACACATTAATATTGCTTTGTGTCCCATTGTCACTTTCAAATCCTGCATATTTTCATGGAGAAAGACATCTGTCTTTATTAGAGGTTCCTTTGGCTTTCCCTTTTCTTCTGTAAGAGTCCAAGGCATTGCTCTTTTCTTTCTCCTCACAAAGCAAACTACTGGATTGATTTTATAACAACTTACAGCAACCCAGTGATTCCGGCCAAGAAAGCCTTCAACAATACATCAAATGTACTTTGTTTATATTACAAAGTCCCCTTCCAGACAGCTGAATAAAATCCCAGATTATGTGCTTTAAACTAGAATATATGTCAATGTGGACTCTGATATCCCAGTTCAAAGTAGATATTGTGTGATTTTCTGCCTTCCTATTCTGGATTATAGGACTGTGTGGAAGGGCCCTGACTTAGTTTTCCTTTTTGAGACTGTGGGCATGACGGGAAAATCACAGGAAGATGAGAAATTTAAATTACCATTTACGAAATCTCCAATATGACTCACTGCAATAATTATACTTATGGTCTTATCACGGGAAAACTATAAAGAACCAGAAAGCCAGCATGGTGGGCCCTTCCACACAGCCCTATATCCCAGAATATCATGGCAGAAAATCCCACAATATTTGCTCTGAACTGGGTTATCTGGTGTATATTCCCGTTCAAAGCAATAAAGTGGGATTTTCTGCCTTGATATTCTGGGATATAGGGTTGTGTAGAAAGGCCCGGTGTTATTGTTTGAGCATTGAATCCCTGCTCAGCCATGGAAATTCACTGGGTAACCTTGGGTAAGTCACACTATCTCAGCCTCAGAGAAAGGTACAAATCTTGCCAAGAAAACCCTGTGGTAGAGTCATGTTAGGGCCCTTCCACATAGCCATATAAACCAGAATATCAAGGCAGAAAATCCCACAATATCTGCTTTGAACTGGGATACCCGAGTCCACTCTCTATACATTCCAGTTCCGGGAATGTGGGCAGCTGTCTGGGAGTCAGCTGAATAAGATCTCCAGTGACCAGAAGGTCAAGAGTTCGAGGCCTGCCAGGGTCGGGGTGAGCTCTTGACCAATTGTGTAGCTCGTTGTCTGTCTATATATGTTGTTTATGTTGTTTGTCTATGGCATTGAATGTTTGCCTGTATATGTGCATTGTGATCCGCCCTGAGTCCCCTGCGGGCTGAGAAGGGCGGAATATAAATGATTTAAATAAATAAATAAATAAATAAATAAAACAGATAATCTGGGATTTTATGCAGATGTGTGGAATGGGCCTTAGGGTCCTTCCACACAGCCCTCTATCCCAGAATATCAAGGCTGTAGGCTGCCCCAAATCCTTCTGAGGACTGCATGGAGCGCCCTTACCTTCCCGCCAACGATCTACTCCCATTTGCATGTTTTCAAACTGCTAGGTTGGCAGAAACTGGGGCTGACAGCGGGAGCTCATGCCGCTCCTCGGATTCAAACCTACAACCTTGCGTTCAACAAGTTCAGCAGCTCAGCGGTGTAAACCACTGCGTCACCGGGCCTCCATTATTGACACTTACTAGTGAGTACATTGCATTGAAATAAACGTGATTCACTTTTATTAATTTATCTATTTACTTACAGTATTTATTTCCCGACCTTCTCACCTCGTAGGGGACTCAGGGCAGATTACAATGCACATACACATGGCAAACATTCAATGCAATTTAGACATACAACAGGCACAGAGGCAATTTAACATTCCAGCTTTCTGGCTTCGTGAGGGTATGCTCGAAGAGAGATGGGGTACTTCGTCAGTCTTACGTTTTATGGTGTCGTAAATTAGTTAAATTAGCCTACCCGCATAAAGCAGTACCTAAGTTTCCTACTTGACAGATGCAACTGTCTTTCGGGCTGCATAGGTCAATAGCAAGCTAGACTATTAATGGTCGGGAGCTCACTCCAATCAGGACTGGCTTCGAACTCGGTCAGTAGTGATTTAATGCAGTTGGCTATTAACAAGCTGCGCCACTGCCCTCTACATCAAAGCCTGGGCCAACTTCTGCCTTCCAGGTGTTTTTGGACTTCAACTCCCACCAGCCCTCTCAACCATGGGCCAACTTCTGCCTTCCAGGTGTTTTGGACTTCAACTCTCACCATTCCTAATGTAGCAGATTACCATACTCCCACAAGGCAGGCTGCTTGTGCAGACGCAGTAGAAGTAGGAGACAGACAACAGGATTTCTCAGAAAGCTCAGTTTACTTTGTTTCCACAGCTGCGGGTCTGTCCCGGCACAACATGGTGCTTCAAGGGGGCGGCCCCTCCCCCCTTTTGAGGCACATATTTATACAAGCATCAGGGTTCAACTTATGGTTGCCCAAAATCTTATTATTGGTTAAAAGTTATGTCGCAGCTAAAATTGCAGCCTATCATAATGTAACACGGACTGTCCATGCTTCATTCTTGGAGATACAATGTTTCTTATCTTTTGCATTCTTGCACATGCTCAGTTTGACTCTGCTGTCTCTGGGCAGATTATTGCTAACTCTGCCTTCTTCTCTATGCCTATGCCTGGGTAGCATTCTCTCCTGACGTTTCTTCTGTAACTCAATGAATCTCCTTCACGAACAGCCTACCGGTTCAGCTCGAATGTGGACAGGATCCTTGGAGAAGCGAGGCCTACCACATGCATCCTAGACTCCTGCCCATCCTGGCTGATAAAGGAAGCCAGAGGGGTTTGGCAGAGTGGGTGAAGGTGGTGGTTAATGCCTCCTTACAGGAGGGCAAAATTCCAGCCAGCTTAAAGCAAGCTGTTATAAAACCGCTGTTGAAGAAACCATCACTGGACCCCACTCAATTAGTGAACTATCGGCAAGTCTCCAATCTTCCCTATTTGGGCAAAGTCATGGAACGTGTGGTGGCTTCGCAACTCCAGGGGTTCTTGGTAGACACTGATTATCTTGATCTGGCACAGTCTGGCTTTAGGCCGGGACATGGTACTGAAACAGCCTTGGTAGGTGATCTATGCCTGGAGCTCAACAGGGGGAGTGTCACGAACACCGACTTAGAACTGCCCCTTTAACACACACACGGAGACGTAGCAAAGGCTAACTAGTTTTATTGAATATAAAATAGTCCAAAAGGCAATTCTCATTGAGAGATTAAGAACAAGGCAATCAGCAAAGCTGTAGTCAAATAAGAAGGCAAAGTTCCAAAGGATAG